>OY723386.1:62035334-62115334 GCA_963210295.1 Ophion ellenae
TGCCCAGAATTTCGTTTTTCATTTACAACCCCCGAGTGGGGATGGAAAAAGCCAAATTCAAGGGTAATTCATAGAAACGAAAATATAGAGAAAATTATTTTCTACATTTCCTACATTTAAACCATACCCGAAAAATTTATTGTTTTGGAGTTATTCAATAAACTATTTTTTTTGGTATTTCAACCATTTTTTTGGGGGTGAAGATATTATCGAATAGTGATGATTAAATACTCGATCGACGCGTCTTTTGATTGACAACGTTCCCATTTGAACAAAAAGTGTACGAATTTTTCCTAAAGATTTATTGAATTAAAACTAATGTTTTAGAATTTCATCCCACTTTTTTACCCCCAAAATGAGCTTCCACGATTTCAGCGCTGTAGACAAAAATAGAGCCCGGATTTTTCTAAACATTTCATCTCACGGCGCCGGCCTCGTAGTGGTTGTAGTTTGGCATCAATCTACCCCCATTCCCCTTTATCCCCTATAAAAAAACCCTACATCCCGATTTTTAGCCAACCTTGGATTTAGCACCCGCGGCAGCTAAAAAATCACCTGTCAAAAAACTGGCCTTCTTCTAATCAGTTCTGTACTACTAGTTTTTTGGGCCCCAGCGTCCTGCACACCCTTCAAGAACTTCTTTTGGACGACAATGAGTCTGAAAGATTGCGAAATATTGCCAAAAAGTGTGTTTAGGTTTGTAATTAGTTTTTTTTTACTCTTTACTATCAAATTCATTTTTTAGGCTGACTCACTTCGATTATGGAACACGAAGACTTTATATGCAATTAGAGTGTTACTAAAATGTTTACTGAACATTTTGCTGGGCAGTATTTACTTCTTCGTTTTAATAATGTAGATGTTATATTATGTTATATTATATTATATTATATTATATTATATTATATTATATTATATTATATTATATTATATTATATTATATTATATTATATTATATTATATTATATTATATTATATTATATTATATTATGTTATGTTATATTATATTACATTATATTATATTGTTTTCTATTGCATATAGAATTCTTATGCACTGGATAAAAGCGGCGTTCATCTCGCCTCATCGCGATCCTCGATAATTATCTCGGCGGAACGACATACACACACGCGAAGCTACTGTAACAATATATTTTCTTCAACCGTAATAATAAAATAACGATCGCTCGTAAATACCACGAAGGATGAAGAAAACGCGACACGTATATCGGGGACTTTCAACGCGATGAGAGATAAGAGGGGAATAGAAGAAATAACGTATAATACGTAGAGATAACACGCATTGCGCCGGGACTTGAAGAGAGAACCGCGATGGCTTCGCGTTCAGATCATTCGAGAGAACAGATATATATATATATATATATATTGGCCAAGTCGTACACGGTCCCGTTCCTGTACACAATTCCTAACGGGGATTCAAAAAGAAAAAGAAAATGGAAAAAAAAATTGTCGATGGCCACGAGACGCAATAAGTATTATTCTACCTTGTCGATTTTTTTATATTGGAATAATTGTCATTTTAATTGTCAAAATAAGAATATGGGGAAAAATCTTCGAGCTTGGAAAATAGACGGATAAAAAATGACGACGGGGTTCAGAAGAGCGGGAGAAAAAGGAGGCTACGATCAGCAATCGTGTCAAGGTGGAATGCTCTCGGTGATGATGGTGGTTGGAAACGAGATCAACGTGACACCCTTGGAACAATTCACCGACCATAAAAGTCGAGTTTACTTCGGTAGCGATAATGCTTGTAATCCAAATATAATTCTCGACTTTTCTGAGTGGGGTGCGCCGTGGGGATCGCTGAGGCGAGGGCCTTTTGCCAGGAACGAGACGGGATTAGGGGGTTGCTGCTCACCACGGGCGGGATATATATATATATATATATATATACCGAGATGCATAGATACATAGGGCATGAACCCCTCGATCTTTACACGACCGAACACGCTGGCAAAGTCACAAAAGCCTCAGAACTAGCCGCAAATCTCGTCAGAATTTACTCCCGTCCTATCATTAATATATATATATATATATATATATATATATATATATATATATATATATATATATATATATATATATATATATATATATATATATATATATATATATATATATATATGTTAGGAATGTCCTTCGCAATTCCGCACAAGACGAATGAACTTGCGTGAGTAAGTTACATTTTTATTTGCTCCATACACAACCACTAAAAATGCTGCATTATTTTCCACATACAAGGTGTCTTGTTATAAATGAATGCTCCTGCAACTGTGGCTAGGTCAGATCATGTCCTACTATATGCTGAAATTTCAGTTTAGTAAAAGTCCCATGGTTTTCGAGATTTTGGGTTTTATGTTATTTAAAAAAATCATCTGCTTTTGGTTTTTCGCATGCCTTTTCTACAAATGATATGAATCGACGGTAAATAAGCAACTTTTTAAGGGTTTATATACAGTCAGAAGGCCCAAAAGATCGATTTTTCAACAATTTTTCTTGACAAGACCTTTAAGACGGTCCTCTAGTTTCTCGGCTGTTTTTCAACGGCTTTTTCAATAATTTTTTACGGGCAAAGCATCGAAATAATCAATCTCATTGTTTTTGCATAATCTTTATTAACATTTAAATAAGCTTTACAAATTTTTTGAAGTCAAAATATATAACAGAATAAAAGTTATAGTGGCCGACAGGAAGACATCAAGTAAAAGAGGTGCTTGACGGTGACCAAGATTGCGGCTGTTCTGCTTATCTGAAATAAAAAAACCAAACGGCATTTTAATCTTCATATTCAAGACTAGCGATTGAACTAGAGTGAATTCTAAATTACAAAAATTGACTTTTTTATACACTTTTGAAAATTACATTCTATTTTTTACTCATTTTTTCTTAAGTTTTTCGCTCGTACAAAAAAAAACTATCGAAGCAATCATGATAATCCTAGTTCAATCGCTGGCTTATAACATATTAAAGATGCTGTATAAATTTGAACAAGATCGGTGCAGTGGTTTCTGAAATATCGTGGTCACCGTTTCGAAAAATGGTGTTTCGAGAAAAACGCGTTTGAAAGTATACCTGCTCCGTATACCTGCTCCGTTCCAGGGCCATAACTTATGAACCACTTCGAATATCGAAAAATCCTTTGGCACACATTTTCTACACATGTTGTAGATGTGATTTATGAAGAAAAAAAAATCGATTTTTTCGACCCAAGAAACTGGAGGACCGCCTTAAGAGGCCAGTCCATTCTGAAAATTTCAAAAAATCGAAAGCAAGCACGACTTGAAGAAATCGATGATGATGAGCAATCAGAAGGGATTTTGTACGGTGCAGGAATTGCCGATTGAGTTTAGGTAAGAGTTTTTCATAGTTTAGACTTCAAACGCGTTTTTCTCGAAACAACGTTTTCGAAATCTAGCTCCATCGTATTTCTAAAACTAATAAACCGATTCTCTTGAAATTTGGACCACATATTGTAAACATGATTCGCAACAAGATGACCCTCGATGGTTTTTAAATTTTGATTTTTACTTTTTTTGCGAAAAATTGCGAAAAAAACGCGTTTTCAAAAACTTTTTTCGTTTTTAATCTGCCATTTTTTTATTTTTTGATAAAACTTTATATCCGCGGGTCATTTTGTAGCCGGTGTCATACTGAATCTAATGGACTTAAATTTTTTTTTGTTTCAGACAAGCCGTTGCCGAGTTGTAATGGAGCTACCTAACCCACCTATTTTTGAGGCGTTACGTTAAACTATAGTTTTTGTACTTAAAAATGAATAAAAATAAATTCAATTTTTTTAAAATGGATTTCAAGACTTCATTTATCAAGCCCAACAACTTTTATATTCATATCTTTTAAAAAATCCTAAAAAAAAATCGCGAAAATAGCCTTTTTTGTGGCTCCAAAGTAGACTGGCCCCTTAAATCTATTAAGGTGAACATTTGTACACATATTGTGGTGACTTTGAACTGTATTTTAACATTTTTTATTTGTAAAAATAATTATTTTGAAAGCTACTATAGCTGATCTCCGGGAGCACATCTAATAAGAGGCGTCTTGCGGTGAGCACGATATCTCTGGACTGGATAATCTAAAATGAAAAAAACCAAAAATATTTCATTCATATAAAGGATTATCTTGTAATTGATCGAAGGAATAAGCAAAATAATAATTTTTGGCAAAATAGCGGCTTCTTAGAAAAAAAAACGATTTTTGACAAACATTTAAGCCTTAAATTGTTTATAAAATGGAAAATATTTATCGGTGGGAAAAAGCCTTCGATTAATTACTGAAAAATATACTTGAAAAGATTATGTTAAAATTTGAGACTGATCGGTTCAGCCGTTTCCGAGAAATCTTGCTCACCGACTTTATAAACACAGTTTTGAGAAAAACGCGTTTAAAATTTCAAAAGCACTTTCGAACGCTCTGACACGTTATTACAAATGTGTGTGTAACTTCGAGAATAATCGCCGGAATGACAAAAAAAATTCTGTGTGTGTACTTGAATATATGTACATTACGAAAATAAAATAAAATAAAAATCGATTTTTCAAATATTTTAACTGTATATAACCCCTTAAGTAATTGGCACGGTATGCGTAGTACATTTATTTTTACACCGCAGGCTATCAAAGTCAGATGTTCGAATTGGTTTGTATGAAAATTTTGCGTAATATCTTTTTTCATAAAGTTTCCTTAACATTTAAGGTTAAAAAGAAGACTTTTCCAGATAAAACAAAGAACCAAGAGTATTTTTTAAACACCGGGTCAATAAAATTAATCATTTGTAGAAATGGCATGCGAAAAACCGAAAGCAGATGATTTTTATTTCGAAAACCGTGGGACTTTTACTAAACTGAAATTCCAGCACATAGTAGGACATGATCTGACCTATCGACAGTTGCAGGATTATCCATTCATAACACGACACCCTGTATATACATAAGTACTATAAGGAAATATACAAGGAAAAACCAAAAAAAAGTCAACACGAATTTTCGTCCCACTCTGCTTTATTTGTCTTATTTTCCTCAGAAGCAAAGTGCAACGAACATGTATCCTGATTTTTTTACCTAATTTTCATTATTATTGAAAATTTTTTGCGCATTTGGATTGTGGATTTTCAATGAGAATACTAAAGAAGGTTTGTTAATTTTCGTAGCCTGATTGTGCTGAGAATAAATTAGTGCCATGAAAATAGAATAATTTTAATAGAATTCAAACAATACAAACTTTATAACAATAGATTTAAACAAATTTAGTTTCGTTATTATTCATAATTGTTTGCGGGTTTCGGTTGTCGATCTCCAATAAAAATACTAAAAAAGGATGGTCAATTTTCGTAGCCTGCATTTGCTGAAATAAAATTAGAGCAACTGAATTTTTTCCAAATCAAATCCAACGCTGCAAACTTTAGCATCACAAAAAAATGGGTTTCGAATTTTTACCGAGTTAAATAGAAAATCTTTGGTGGTTGAAATTTCAAGAGGCCGTATGATCGCTTTTGAGTTGTTTCTAAAGTGCTGGAGGCGTGACAAAAAATGATATATTTGTGTGTATATATATGTATATACATAAAACGAAAGCTTCGCTTCCCTCGCAGGACTCTCGTATAGCTGTGACTCCCGCAGATCGAAAGATGAACAGAGGGATTTTCGCCGCCAAGCTTCGTGATATCTACAACGATTAGGTACGGACCACGGCATACATAAGCCTCCATACATATATACGTCTACGTACAGTCGACGGTTACATGCAGGAGTATTTACGTCACGAATTGTCGTAAAAAATGTCGTGGGAGTATGAATTTATCGTGTCCAGGCTCCCCCAAAGTAACTTCGGAGCTGCAGTTGATAATAAGGACAATGATGATAATATTTATCTTCGTGATGATAAGGTTGATATCATCGTCGTAATACCGATGATAAAACTATGGTTAAGTATTGGTACATTATTTTCGCGGGGGACATAAAATAATACATTTTCATACATAAAAAAAATTGTCGTTAAATAACAACATTGGTTTTTCTGAGCAAAGATAATGTTTTTTTTTCTAATACGAATTATAGTGATTTTATGTAATGATAACGGTATTTTTTAGACAAGAATAATGATATTTGTCAATACTACTATAATAATTATTGTTATGGTATTCATAAATAATAACAATAATAGTTATGGTATAAAATGATAATGGTAATAATTGTTATGATATAAGATAATAATAACAATAATTGTGCCATATAGTAATGATAATCATTGTTATACCACAAAATAATAAGAACAATAATAATTGTTATGGTAAAAGAAATAGTAACAAGTGTTATGGTATAAAATAATAATAACAATAATTGTTCTGGTATAAAATAATAATAAAAATAACTGTCATGGCGTGAAATAAGAATAATAATTTTTATAGTACAAAATACTAATATTAATAATTATTATACCACCATTGTATACCATTGTATACCATTGTTATACCACAAAATAATAAGAACAATAATAATTGTTATGGTAAAAGAAATAGTAACAAGTGTTATGGTATAAAATAATAATAAAAATAACTGTCATGGCGTAAAATAAGAATAATAATTTTTATGGTACAAAATACTAATATTAATAATTGTTATGGTATAAAATAATAGTAATGATAATAATAATGGTACTTTAAAATAACAAAAATGAAGCTTTAAAATAATAATAATGCTATTTTGAAACAAGAATAACAGGGTTTCTCAAATAACGACAAAAGCATTTTTCAAAATAAAAATAGCGTTTTATACAACTGCTCGAAAAGTTATCAATGTTTAACAATAACAGACAAGTTCCGACGAAAAAAATATCAAAAGTCGGCGTTTGAATACACAGGCAAAATATAACGAATTTTGGCGCATGGAAAATTTATTCAAGGCACGTGATACTTGTATTGTTTTTTAATCAGATTCAGGAGTTTCGACGTGCATTCAATGTTTTTTCAATCGCGATGATGGATCGTGCCGGATGACCCCCCCCCCCCCCCCTCCCTACTCTGCCCTCTACTGTCGACGAGTAAATCTCGAATTTCGAGAGAACATAAGAAAAAGGAGAAAAAAAATGAGCCTAACGATCATCGGCTATACGTGGGCTGACGATAGAAACGTCAGACGAATTTCCGCGGGTGAGAATGACCGATGAGCCTGATGCGAAAACGCTTTCGCCACGATCACCCACCAAAATCCTCTTTCTCTCTCTCTCTCTTCCTCTCTCTCTCTCTCTTGCGTCCAACTGTACGCAGCAGCTTCGCCAGCTTTTTCGATTCCGATCTCCCGCGAGAGGAAAATTCATTTCCCTATTATTTCGCAACGTCGCCCCTGAGACGTATGAATCGTTCGTTATCGCGGGCCAGTCTAGCGTGAGCCACACTTCTCCCTACCCCCCGGGGCGTTATTAAGCGATTGTCTCTCTCTTGTGCCCTAACCCCCCCCCCCCTTTGGTCCGTCTATACCTTCAGCGTTCTTCGCGGCCGCCCCAAGGAACTTGGCACACGTCAAAATCCAGCCGAACTTAATGACCGAGCGAGAATTCATTACGAACTTTCCAACGTCAATTCGAACGAGGTATATCAATCCTCTCGTTTAGACAATAAGAGTAGCCGTTTTGTGGGAAGGGAGAAATAAACTACAGGCACGAAAAAATGCCGGTGGAAAAAGATTATTCGGTAGGTAGGGGAAAGGTGTACGGGATGATCTCCTTAAGGGGTTAGGCTACTCTAGAAGCCAAAAAAATAGGCTTTTTGGGGAATTTTTTTTCAGAAAAACTACAAGATAAATCGAGATTACAAAAAAGGATGTTTATCATACATCTCAGTGACTGTATACAATAATTTTTTTGAAGCGATTAATTTCAAAATGGCGGCTGTGCAGCGTTTATCTCAAAACCGCATTTTTTAATAGGCCGGAAACGAAACTCAGACAATTTTCAACCGATTCACTTGAAATGATGAATATATCTTGAAAAATACATTGTCTATGGAAGTACCTAGGATTTTTTTTTATATTGCATAGTTCATTTGTTATTAACAATTATCTGACGAAATTTTTCACTTTCCAAAAATTTGCCTAAAAAAACGTCAGATAATTGTTAATGACAAATGAACTATGCAATATAAAATAAAAAATCCTACGTACTTCCATAGACAATGTATTTTTCAAGATATATTCAACATTTCAAGTGTATGATAAACACCCTTTTTTGTAATCTCGATTTATTTTGTAGTTTTTCCGAAGATAAAAATCCCAAAGAAGCCTATTTTTTCGGTCTCCAGAGTGCGGGATATACATTTACAACAATAAAAAAATCGATGCCTTTTTTCCCTTTAAACGATAGAACTATATATGTAGAATACTTTCCTAAAGTTTCAAAGCGAAATTCGAAAAGCTTCAAACGTTACAGCCCGTCAACGGCGTGCAGGATTACTCAAAAACTATTAAGCCGATTTAGTTGACAGTGGGTAGAAATTTTGATAATATTGGTACCTTCTACTTGACAAGAAGTGTTTTTGAAAATTAAAAAAAAAACGAATTTTTTCATCCACATTTTACAGAAGTGTTGATTTCTTTTTGTAAATACGTGCCATTTTCTCAAATTTGCATTTTCTTCATTAATTACCATCACATAGAACTATACATGTTCTAACTGAAAAAATGTTTGAGCCTTTTTGCAAATCTAAGTCTACGGGAAGCTGGACTGCAGGTCCCGCGGCAACCTTGCTGTAACACTTTGCCACAGCTCCATCAATTTGATAATGAATTAATGAAAAAAAATTGTTTTGTATACTCAAATATACCATTAAAGTATACCTAAAGTTTGATAATTGTGGGTAATTAGTCTTAGTTTAAAAAATCCCTCAACATTACTTATTTTTTCCCTGTCTAAATGTATATCCCGCCTTAAGGGAGAAAGCGTACACGAATTATATAACGCCGAATTCCACAATTTCAAAAATTATCAAAATCTTTTTTTTACACCCTTAGTTTGCAGACCCTAAAATAGAATCCGAGAAAATATTTTACTGATTTTCGTGCTCTAAGCAACTTTTTCGTACTCTATAAAAAGAAAACAAAAATTCGGGCAATTAAAAAAGAAATGATTTTTCACAACTTCCGCTGGTGTTTTATTTCACCCTTATTATATTATTGCATATCCCGGCTTAAGGGAGAATGCTTACACAAATTATATAACGCCAAATTCCACAATTTTAAAAATTATCAAAATCTTTTTTTTTACACCCTTAGTTTGCTTTATTTCACCCTTATTCGGATGGCACCCTCACGCGTGATAGCACGCCAGTGTCAGTCGCATTTTTTTCGGCAATTCAATCTCCGGTAAGAGTCAAGAAATATTAAAAATTCTCAAGATATCTCCAATATTCCAAATTCTCATGTGATTTCAAGAATAAAGGAAAAAGTTAAAAAAAATTCGCATCTGCCTCGATGAATTATCGTGTGTTTGTGAGGCAATTTACAATGGGGCTGTGAGTGAGTATGGCAGGAAAGGAAAGCACCTGTTTCGGGTCTTGCCTTGAAAAATGCATTCCTCCGATCGACGGGATTCTTTTATCGATGAGGCGGACTCGATGTAGTGGCGCCGTTACACGGCGAATATGTAGGCCACCAAAGTAAAGGTTTTCGTAAAGGGAGAGGGAGGAGAAAAAGCGAGAGAGAGAGAGAGAGAGAGAGAGAGAGAGAGAGAGAGAGAGAGAGAGAGAGAATATAGATATATATTGTGTACTTAGGTATTGCAGGTCGCGTGCCATGCATCCATCATCCCTTTAAACGGTTACTTCGACTCCTGCCGTGAGCGCGCCCGAACGATATTCCAAAGTGGCCAAATAAAGAGAGCGGCGAAGAGACAGAGTCTGAGAGAGAAAGAAAAAGGCGTATGTGTACAATATACGTTGTATCCCAAACATGAAACTTGGACGAGTCCTAAAGGGCTCCCATAAGGACCCGGAATATTTTTCGGTCTTCGAGGACATGAGAAACGAGAGGCTCGCGAAGGGTGAAGTGTATCGATGAAAGGAAGGTTGAGTGAGAAAAATGCGAGAGTAAAGGGAGATGGCACTAAAAGTGCAATGCATGGACGCACTGTTGGTCCACCGAACGCTGTCACGACGTGTTTGACGCGGTCACGTGGCGATCTCATAAGCTCAACGAGGCGACGATGACGACTGCGACGATTGACTCGAATGCAGGGTGCAGTAAGTGTAGAGAGTAGTCCATGATACATGAAGGAGATTTCAAGTGTGCTGGTGCTGATTTCATTTTGGGAAATATTTCGACAAGCGGTGATCGACGAGCCACTCGGTGCTCTTGGAAAAAGAGGATTAATGGGTCTTGTATACTTATGTGTTTTTGGAGAAGTCTGCGTGAACTCAAGGGGAGAAACCTTTAGGCGAGGAAAAATGGCGGATTTTAATGATTGTTTTTAATGGAAATATTTATTCACTATTTTTGAGATTTAGGGTATTTTATGACTACTTTTGGCTGTAACGTGGTATTTTTCAAAATATTAATCTTTAAAAATGGCGCAGGTATGGCACGGTCTTCTAAACGGGTTGCGGAGGATCTTGTCCGACGGCGTGACACGTAGCGTCGGCGGGATTAATCTGAAAACAAAAACCTGAAAAGACTTTTTTTTATTAACACTCAGACGCAGAATATGAACCAAGAAAAAATGAGAAATGTTGAAAATCGATGAAATGGTAAGCTTTGAAACAAAAAGATTCAATTTGCCGAAAAAATTGCTACATTTAGCAGTAGAAAAATTCTTTTTTTTCCAATTTTTTTAAATATTTAGGGTTACGTTGAGGACAACACGGTTAGAATGATTTACACCAAATTTCATCAGAATCGGTCGATCAGTTAATTAGTTACACGTCACGACAGTTTTGAAAATACAATTTAGAAGACCGTGCCATATCGCCACCATTTAAAAAGATCAATAATGAAAAAATGCCATGTAACGGCCAAAAGTAGTAATAAAACATATCCTAAGTCTTAAAAATAGTGATGACATCTTTCCTTTGATTTTTTTTTTTGAAAATCAGCAAATTTTTTCCTCGCCTATATTTTGTCCCTCCTTAAAATGAATAGAAAAACGATTTTTAAATGTTTTCATAGCCTAGGGTGTTAAATTCAATTTGCAACAAAGATTTTCGAAAAATGTAAAAAGTTGACCGCTCCGCTGTGATCTGCCCTTTTTTCTTTTGCGTTTTTTTTTCGAAACTGTCTTTTATGAAAGGGTGTAACACGTGTCTCAAAATGTATCCGTCTACATCCTGTACCGCATAACCGGATGTTTTTTTCCATATGTTTATCAATTTTTTAATAACAAATGATTAAAGTTATTTTTCGGTTGGAAATCGAACCATTTTTTACTACATTTTGTTATTTTCGGGATTTTCCAAATTTCTACGATATTCGGTCATTCGAAGGGATTATTAATATACTGAAAGTAGATTATAGACAGAAATCGTCTGTTTTTAAAAGCAATATTGTTGTTTACGGCGCTGTTCTAGAGGTGATTTTTAGAATTTAATAAATAGAAAACTAACTTTATTAATAACTGAAAAATAAATACACATCTTAATTGGTACTTCGAGAACAAGTACAGGTTAAAAACATTTATTATCCCGTACTCTTGTACGTTTGTTGACAACGGTGTGCGAAAAATGCCCCCGATTGGCCACGAGTTTTTTGACGACGGTGTGTGGATATGAAAAAAACCAAACATATTCTCAATCTGTCCGGGTGCTGTGATGTTTGATACCAGGTAGAGCAAAAAAATATAAAAAATTTCCAAATGGGTGTCTGCTAAACGTCGATTATCAATTCTCCCTATTTCTCTAATCATTCTACGTGCTATACAAAAAAAATATTTCTAAAACAGTCTACAGAAGGTGTATGCGAAATTTGGGCTCAATGTCCCAATCGATTATCGAGATATCGTGTTTGCCGATTTGAAAAGCATCGCTTCGAGAACAACGCGAGTATCATTAAACGGTTTTCGAAGACGTGTTGCGAATAGAAAAAAGTAACAAAATTGAAAAAAAATGGTTCTTTTTCTCCTTTCTAGACAACAATATTGCCTCAATACATCTTTTCGCTTATTCCCTCGAACGATAAATTTTCGACTGATTGGAAAATATTGCAAACAAGTGTATGTTTGGTTTTCGATTTATTTCCATCAACAGAGTTTTTCAATAAGGGCGGGTAGACGTTGACATGGAATAAAACAAGCTGTGTGTGAGGTATTAACGAAATTCTTTTTTATTTATTTGAAAGGCCTATGTATGCCATTGTGTATGGAATATAACATGGTTCAAATGTCCGCCGCGGCTCCTCACGGTGGCACGGATCCGAGTGGTCCAATTTTCAATGACTCTGCCGCATAGATCCGGCTGAATTTGAGCGATGGCCTGGGTTATGTTGACTTTAAGGGAGACTTTGTCCTTGAAATCGGCGGGAGATGTTAGCGGCTCAACATGAGCAGCTAGAAGAAGAGGAGGGATGCCTCTATGGACCAGACATTGCCGATTAGCGGTAATTATAAACACATTTGTGTAAACACATTACAAAACTTTAAACGTGTTTTTCTCGAAAACACCTTTTCAAAAATGGCTGACATTCTCCTGACCGCTGTAATTAACATATCGACCTGAAATTTGGAGAGCATACTCAGAAAATATGTCTTCACGGAATGACGGATCGTTTTTTCGATAGATACATTTTTGCATTTATTATTTATCTCTTTATGCGAAAAAAACGCGAAAATTCGATTTTTTTTAAATTGCCGCCATTTTCCGAAATTTGTACTAAACAAAAAACCCATCCGTCATTCCATGACCAAAGGGTCACAGATTGATAATATGCTTTGAATTTGTATTTCAGATCAACAAAGAGGGGGCAGTGATGTCAGCCGTTTACCTCCCGCGATTTAAGGACCTGTTTTCGCGGAGCTGCAACGGCCGCCGTTTTGGTTTTTTAAAAAAAAAAATTTTTTAACATTCTGTATATCATGAATAAAAGCAAGAAAAAAACTGCACTCAAAAAGCTTTACTCGTTTCCTTTAAAAAAAATAAAATGTAAACACCTGAAATATGGCACTCCAAGGACAAAGTCTCCGTTAAGAGCATCGGTCAATTGCGGCTTATTGGCATAGACCTGCGACTTCAAGACACCCCACAAGAAAAAGGTCTAGCGGGGTCAAATCGCACGATCTTGGTGGCCAATTCACGTCACCTCTACGGGAGATAACCATACCCTCAAATCGTGCATTCAGAATGTGCATCGTGGCGTCCGCTGTGTGGCACGTACCGCCCCCGGCTGGAACCACATGTCGTCTACGTCCATATCGTTCAATTTGGGCCAAAAGAAATCGCTTATCATCGTTCTGTAGCATTCGCCGTTGACGCTGACGGCCTCACCTACGTCGTTTTCAAAAAAGTGCGGACCAATGACGCCGCCGGCCCAAAATTCGCACCAAACAGTAACTTTTTGTGGATGCATTGCCAGCTGGTGAACCTCGTGTGGGTTGGCGTCGTCCCATGTACGGCAATTTTGCTTGTTAACGTAGTCATTCTTTAAAAAATGCGCCTCGTCGCTAAAGATGATTTCGGCCAAAATTGGGGTCCTAACAAACACTCATTTTGATAATAAAGTTTTATCATTTGGACGTGCTGTTCAATCGTGCAACTTGCCATGGTGATTTATCATCAGTGACTGAATAATAAACAACATATTAGACAGACGCCACCAAAACAACATGGCCGCCACAGGCCGCCAACATCTACCCGCGCCAATTGAAAAACCCTTTACATCGTCAGGACGTACGTATATCTTTTCTCATTCTAAAATCCAATTTCGAGGGTGAACAAATTCGAAAATGCTGTTGAATCCCACATTCGGGAACCTAGGATGATGATTTAGGAATCGTTGCCAAATTAAGAGTTGGAAGCCCGATGTTCGTTGAAGTAGGAATTTACTTGCTTAACTGGGTTGGTCTTAGGTTATAATGGTTTCTACAAAGTATCGGTCGAACCTCAGGACCGACCAGTTCAAGTGCCAACGAAGGACTGCATCGCCTTGGCACTGTCTTTCAATTGTTTACTCCTCGTACGATTCTTCGCCAGGACATGTGTCTACGTGACTTTATACTTTTGTCAATTGGGCAAAAGTACGTTCATATAGAAAGTATGTGGGGGTGGGATGCGATGAACGCCGAATTACGCTTGGTAAGCGTTGCCTCTGTCGAACGATCGCAAATTGTTTATGTTGCAACGTTCATAAATACAACAACGCAACGCAAGGACTCTATATGCAATTATTACTAAAATTCAAGCTGAACCCTTGGCTATATACAGTTTGGTACGCTCCTTCGCTTTCATAATGCGGAGGAAAAATTAGCCAGAGTCCTTGCCCAACTCCCTTCAGCCGTATACAACTTTTTATTTTGTTGGGCCGCGGGAACGGCCAGATAAAATTTATTTATATTCGGCGAGATAGAGAGAAAGAGAAAAAGAGAGAGAGAGGAAGACAGAAAGAGAGAGCGACATGCAGATGGAAAAACGTGGTGCATGGTCCGAGTTATATGAATTGAGGGTGACATTAGTTTATTAGCGATTTAGCCAAACGGTCCCGTACCCCCTCTTGTTGCTCGCGATCATTGGAATGTGCAGGCGCACCGAAAGAGTGCCCAAAAAGCACAACATCCATTTCTAGAAAGAGGGAGAGAGATGGAGAGAGAGAGAGGGGTAGAGAGCGAGAGAGGGAGGGAGGGATGGACAGAATTCGAAAGGGGTTGCGTACGTTGATGGTAACCGGGCGAGAAGCCACCGGGGTTATTCGGGCCGTACCTAATAAATTCGTGAGGCTCCGCAGTGCCCGGGGCGGAAGTTTTTTAATCGCAGAGAGCATGCTGGGAACTGCTACAGAGAGAGAGAGAGACAGAGAGAGAGAGAGAGAGAGAGAGAGAGAGGGCGCTGGAGCGTGAGGCACTGTACCCACGGGAACTGCCTCTGCTACCTACATACACAGACACACATTCATATAGGACCATACATAGTCCTAGGTTGCCCAGTGGTTTGTCCTGCTGGCATTGGTAACTCGCGGTGGGAGCCCTTGTCATTTTAAATCACTGCCCTCCCGGATTCAGCAAGTGTGCGACGAAGAGAATACTCTTCATCTCCCATTGCACCCTTTTCCAACCCCCTAAGCGGTCGCAGCATAGAACACGAGACACGGGCAAAGTTCACCTGAATTAAATTCCCTTTTAGTTTGGTCGTCCCCATGCCAAGAAGAACAAAACGACCATGAGCCATGTGGGTACCTTCGAAACCGTCCTCCTGCGCCCTGCCTACTTTACAAAAGGGGTAGGGTGGTCCATTCGCGCGTTTGCGCTAATTATATTTACGAGCGTATGTGTAGGTGGCGAAGCAAGGGGGAAGGTACTCAGAAGGAGGAATGAGCCTAATGAAGCTTGGATCGCCCGGGCAGGGAGGTTGAGCGATTTTTTTTGGTGGTCTTTTGTTTTTGGGTTTGTTTGGGCTTCGGTTAGATCGAATTTTGAAAATTATATTTGCACTTTTTTTATTGCTGGTTCGTATGCCCTTGCAGGCTTGGGGGTTAGCATCCCTTTCCTTTTTCTCCATATTTGTCGCTGCACTATTGTTAGTTTCTTGACGGGTGTGCATAAGCTTGTGGTTCATAAAGGCAGTAGTCTGCTTTAGAAGCCGCAAAAAAAGCGTTTTTGAAGCAATTTTTTTGAAAGGGAAGGAAATAATTGCGGTAAACGAAATTTTGAGACGATAGTGTATTATATTCAAGCTTTACAAAACAATTTTTATTATTAAAAAATATTGAAATTTTTCAAAGTTGTTACGATTTTTCTGGGGCGCCTGGAGTCTGCACTGGTAAATCGGTGCCGGTGATGGAGGTCGTGCGATGCATCTGAAACAGTCGAACCGAATTTTTTTTAGTTTTTATAAGTTCGTTCTCTATATGAACTAAAAAAATACCGAATAAATGATGAAAGTCCAAATTTTTTCGAAGTTTGAAAAAAATATTCACTTTTTTGAAGAAAAAAAAATTCACTTTAAGTTGCAAAACAAGTAATTTAAATAGTACTTTTGTCCAACTTTTTTAGTTCAAATAGAAGATAATTTAATACTGAAGCTAGATCACTTTGATTTTTTTCGATCGGACATATATTGTTTTTTCTATCGCCGGCACCGTTTTCTAAAACTTGTGAAAATGAAAACTCGAGAAAGGGGGCTTTAAAGTTTTCGGTCCAAAAAAATGTAAGTTTTTGGATACTTACACTAATTAGATGTTAATCAGCTATCCCCGGGCCATACAATAATCCTTCCTCTTCTTCAAATCGATTTTTTGAAGCCTGTAAAGCAGACTACTGCCTAAAACAGGTGGACTGTCAATAGTTTTTTTTAATGAGTGTATCAGGGTGACAGTGTTGGGATTTGGCACGAAATTGATACATGATCTGGCCAAATTTGGATTTTTTTTTGTTGTTGTAGAAGTATATTGATGAAATATGAGATTATTATTTATTATTTGTACAAACTGCTGCCATTGCTGCATGGTCAAATGGAGGAGGTGGGTCTAGCAACTGGGGTGATCCGGAGGGAAAAATAAAACATGTAATCTCAGTATAGTGATGAAACTTTCGCATGACCGGATATTTTTCTGAAATTTCAAAAACGTCGAAAATGGCAAGCTGTAGAAAAAATATTCGATTTTCGACCAAGAAAAACAACTTTTATCATTCGTTATCAACAAATGGGAAAATATATAAAAAATAAACATTAAATCTGGTCATACGATAGAAAATGTTATGAACTAGGCTCTGTCTAAATTGGAAGTGAATCGGACAAATGGATTTTGAGATACAACTTACATTGTTCAATAAAACAGAGTTTATGGAAAAACGCGATCCGACCCTTCACGAAAGTTGTCATAACTCGGTTAATTTTTTGAATTTTTACAAAATCTTCGTTGCAAACTAACGGGTCACACCCAACTCTCAACCGGAAAAAGAGGAATTTTCGTGAATTCTCTGAGAAAAGGTGTGCAGGTTTTCAATATTTTTTTTTACATAAGGAGTATGATTATAAGTATCTTTAGTATATTTTTGTCATTAAAAATATTTGTAAATGTGGTAGATACAATTTGTGCAGACTGCTCTTCGGAGAACGTCCTTTGCAGTGACCACTGCTGCTCGGAAACAAATCATCCGAAATTAAAAAATCAAAAGCATTTAGTCTTTGCATGAAATTATCTCGTGCGTAGACAAAGGATTTAATAAAATATTGATTTTTGAGAAAAAAACGGCCACCGTCCAATGTGAAAGTATGGATTTTCGATGAAAAAACGCTCCATTTTCGTTGATAAAAAATCTGATTTTTGATATGTAAAAGAAGCTTGAAAAATGTTAAGTCGATCGGTGCACCAATTTTCCGAGATATCGTGCTCACTGATTTTGAAAAAGTCATAGCGCCCTCTGTTTCGAACGAATGGACATTTTCTGTTTCGAACGAATGACATTTTCACGGAATATTTTTAAAATGTTTTATTTTCAAAAATCATCGGAAACCAACATTTTTCCAAAATTTTAACCAGCTGTAAGCTCTTAAGGGGTCTTCTCACTTTAGACGCTAAAAAAAGGATACGTTCAAGCATTTTTTTGATAGATTTATAATATAGATATTGATATAAAAGTTACACTTAATAAATACACTTTCGAAGTACATAAAAAATAATTATTTATGTCCTTATGTCAACGAAACAAACTTTGAAAGCGTTTTTTTTTCGAAACGACGTTTTTCGACGTCTTGTTGATAAAATCTTCGAAACTACTGAACCGATCCTTATGAAATTTTAATCACATATTCTTTACAACTATAGCTATAGCGCATATCAATGATTTTATTAAATTTTGATATTTACTCTTTTTTGTCGAAAATGGTGAAAATCACGTTTTTTTTTGTTTTTTTTTTCGGAAAATATTCGTCATTTTGTTATTTTTGCATATATAAAAAATCGTATCATATGCGCTATAGCCATTAACATACTGTATCTAAAACCGTTTAATTTTTCTGTTTCGGATGATCTATCTCCGAGATTTCATCAACCGCACAGACCTACAATTTTTTTAACTACCATTTTCGTCTATAAATAGTGATTCAAATAAATAAAAAAAAATGTTCAATGTATTTCGAAATTGTATTTATCAAGTGTAACAACCTTTACATCAATATCCATAATATAAACCCATAAAAAATCATGAAAATGCTCTTTTTTAGCGTTTAAAATGAGAAGACCCCTTAAAGTTAAACTCCAAGTCATGTCACACCCGGACCGCGCGTCCGATCTTTGGAAATCTAGCTATTTCATACTGCTTACCTTCTGCATGCTTACCTTCTGCATTGGCACCCCCATGCCAACCCTAAACTACCCATAATTGACCCTCGCTACCTTCAATCCTAACTGTCCCTCTTTTATTTTACGATACATTCCATTCGAATTCCATTTCGCGCTACTGACTTTCCGCTTACGAGCACTCATGAACAAGGGGTTGAAGGTGGAAGATAGCAAAGGGAAGAGGGACGAAGAAGTCGAGGAGAAACGCATGACACCCTGGAGACTGTCGGGCATGTTCCATCGCGGGTTAGGAATACAGTGTAGGAAGTGGAGGATCGAGAGGCAGCCGGGTGGAGAACCTGTTCTTATTCCCTCTCGAAGTTGCTGCCCCGGTTGCTTGTGCTTTTGCCTGGACAACTGCGGGAGCATCCGCCATTGAACGATAATCCCCCGACGAGCTTCTGGCACGCTTACTCCACAAAGTTTCCCTCGCACAAACACGAGCAGGACATTCGCACGCTGGCGCACGTTGGCTCTTCGGGGATGCACAGGTTGAGCTCTTCGCCTGAGAAACCGGAAGTACCGAGGTACCACTCTTGGTGCAAGCACGTATGTATATAAGGTTGACATTAACTGCGGTGTACCTACCAGGGAGAGTATTTAAGGCACACCAGATGCACCGATATACACCCATACATATAGCGCCGAGCACTTGAACCGAACACGACTTCCCGATCGTGCAAATACGATACTTCGAAAGTCCCGAGGCGTGTGTATACATCCGCTTAACTGTCGGCCATTATATTCGAACGGAGATATTAAAGCGTTTGGATTTGCCGAGAAGACAACACTCCGTATAGTCGTAAACGAATAAAGCAACGGGCGCGAGGCTCGACAAGATGGCGCCGCGCCGCGAAATGGCGCGCGCATGCGCTAAGAGCGGGCGCGTCTTTGGAAGGGAGATACTTTTGGGCGAGGAAGGAATTTGCTGATTTTAATGAGTTTTTTTTTAAGGAATGATTTCTTCATCATTTTTGAGAGTAAGGATATGTTTTGTTACTACTTTTGACTGTTACATGGTAATTTTCTCTTATTAATTTTCAAAAATGGCGGTACTATGGCACGGTTTTCTAAACTATATTTCGAAAACTGGCGCGACCTAGCTAAAAAACTAATCGACGGATTCTGATGAAATTTGGTATAAATCTCGCTAACCGTATTGTCCAAAACATGACCCTAAGTGTTTTTGAAAATCAAGAAAAAGTATTTTTTTGTGCAAAATGTAGTAATTTATTTGAAAAAAATTCAATCTTTTAGTTTCAAAGCGTACCGTTCAATCGATTTTCAACATTTCTCACTTTTTCTTAGTTCATATTCTGCATATGACTGCATAAAAGGTAGCTCCTATCTTAAGGGGTTACCCGCACTTGCGATTTGGAAAAATCGATTTTTTTATTGCATTTTTTTGAAGTATAAGTATCTGAGAATATGTCCTGAAAATTTCAAGTCGATCCGAACAAAATTGACTGAGATATGAGCATTGAAAGAGAAGAATCCGCGTTGAAAGAGCGTTGAAAGAGAAACTTTAAACGCGTTTTTCTCAAAATGGCATTTCTGAAGTCGGTGACCAAGATTACTCGAACACTAATGAACCGATCTTCTTGAAATTTTGCAGGCTTATTTAATACGTAAAAATGTAGTCTTTAATCGTTCGATTTTTTTTTTTCGAAAAAAAAAAATGGCCGTTTTATAGCCAAAAAACGGCCGTTTTTTTCGTTAAAATCGAACCATTAACTTTGACTGTCCGCCATTTTGTGAAAAATGAATATTTTTTAAGATCCTTCGATTAAAGACTAGTTTATACTTATATTTGACTAAATCCATCCGCATTTTTTTTTCAGATGATCCACTTCGCCACAATGTTGGTCACCGCAAACCGTGTATATAAAAACATTATTTCATTGACGGCCATTTGCCACTAAACAATGTAATATTTTTCAATAAAAAAATTACTGAAAGTTCTTCAAGATGTGTTCTTTAAGATGGTATATTGATCGATTAAAAAAGTTTTGTAGTTTTCTTTAAAAAAATTCATGAAAAAGGCCTTTTTTGCGCTACAAGTGGGGGTAACGCCTTAAATCGGACAACCACAGCAAGAGGCTTTGACGATGTTTCCTCGATTTTCGCATTGTGAAAATGATCAGATACGCTGACTTCTCGACTGAATAATCTTTCATGTTTTTTCGTAACGTCGATTTTGAGATCTCCCGATTTAAACGATTTCCATTAATCTCCTGGAACGTCATTACGACTGAGCCTTGATAAACAATTATAATGATATTGAATTTTTCCGTACCTAAAAAGGCCTTTTGATGCCTTTTTCGGAATAATTTTTCTCATTTTATTTTAAAGTAAATAAACCGTTGCATGGACTTCTTGATCGATCAATCGTCAACGCTCATTCGTAGCAACTATAATTACAGTACTTACAATGTATGAATTGCCGCCGCAGGGCTCGGAGTGAATAGACAATAAATATAGGTCGATTTATCGTAGCGTTCATTCGGATCTCATATACGCGTCATTGACTGCCTCGCCGTATTCTAGATTTATCTGTGTACTCTTGCAGTTGAGTCTTGAAGCTCGCATGCGGCGCCGATAAGAGGTGAAAGAAATTGACGAGGGCTTCCGGTTTGATCGCGGGGCTCCGTATTTATAGTGTTCGCGATTCATTTTTCATTGGCATTTTGCCCTCTCGCACGTAGACGAATGTTCCCTCTCGTAATATCATTCACGCGAAGTTCGCACTCTCGCAAATCTCATGCAACTCTCTTATCGTAACGTGTAATTAATATTCCGATATGTATACACGTCGCTCAACGTGCGGATAACAAATATGTTGGATTGATGGCACGAATCGAACAAAAAAACAAAAAGTGATAATAATAGAGAATAGGGGAGAAGGAAAGGGATGGGAGAGAGAGAGAGAGAAGGAGAGAAAGAGCGAGAAAGAGATCTAATTTACACATCGTCATAGCGTGAAAACCGTGCGATTGAGGAGCACAGACTCTGAGACGCCGCTATCGTAGAGGAAGTGAGGTCAACCTCGCACGTCGCTCTTCGGGGTCTCCCAATCGGAGCGTGGGAGTAGAGACGCCGCTGATTTTTTTTGTACCCTACTCTACTGATATCACTCTTGCTCCTCTATACGAGAGCGTTATCGTCCATGGAAAGTCCTATAAATACGTCATGGCATTTCGAAGATGCGCCAATGACACAATATCAAATCTTACCGAGCTAATTGGCCACTATATGGCCCCTATATATATATATATATATATATATATATATATATATATATATATATATATATATATATATATACACACGTATATATATATATATATATCTTCTCGCTTCTTTTCCCTTTTTCGGATCCTGCGGCTTCTCCAATTCGAAGAGCCCAAAAAAAGGACAGCTCTGATAGTGGTATCGGGACGAGAATGACGAGAGGCGGGGCGGCGAGAAATGAAACACTAATTGGTGATACTCGAGTGACTTACGACGATATGAGGAAGAAAGAGAGGGGGGAGAGGGGGCGACAAATATTTCTACAGGATATTCGAGGCCTGGAAACTACAACCTAACTTGAACTCAGACATTGGACCCCCCGCCTCCCTCGCCGAATAAGCAACTAATTAAGGTTTCGGAGATTTGGATGAAACAAGCCTATTTGTCGGCAGTATCGAAACGTAGAACGCTTCTCACTCCGCGCGGTAGTTCAGAAAAGAAGATGCCGCCCAATATCCAAATTGCCAGGACCTTTTTCTCGCCCTTTCGTATTTTTATCGCCCCTCTCTCTCCATCTTTGTCTGTCTATCAGCGAGTAATCCCGCGTTGAATAGTTGAGTATCTTTAATGGCGAATCGAGAGGTCCCTTTGAGTCCCTCTAAATCGATGAAGGGAAAGACAATGGTGAAGGGACGGTGGTTCAAGAAAGGACACAATTTCGACGAGAATGGATATCGAAAAGCCTCAACGGAAGAACGACAGGGAAAAAGAGAAAGAGCGAGAGAGAGGGGGGAGAGAGAGGGGAGAGAGGGGGGGGGGGAGGGGGAGAAAGAGAGAGAGAGAGAGAGAGAGAGAAGGGGATGAACTTCTTGTGGAGTCGGGTGGCTGCGTTGAATTCCCGGGTGTCGGAGGACATCAACCCCCTGATTGGAAAATCTATGGTACGATGTGAGCTTCATAGTTATTATATATAACGGATATCCCATTTTATAAGAAGCATTAAAATAAATCGAAATGATGAGGTCGTCGGAAAACGTTTTCTACAAAAGTTCTATGGTAATGAGGGAGACCTACGATGGTAACACAATTTTTTTTTTTTTCATGCCTACAAGGCTGGTAATTTTCCGTTTTTCAAATAAAAGGTCAACGTTTTTTTTTTAGAAAAATCGCCGATTTTGAGACGACTCCAACGGAAAAAAAATCCCGCTCAAAAATCAAGAAAGTTATGGTAGTTTGAAGTTTCTGGAAATGTCGAGGAAGTATATAGGGTGGCTCGAAAGTGGCACTCAAAAGGAAAATCTCGATATCCCGTATCTATAATAGATTTTCTATTATATCGGAACCACCCCGCATGTTCTACGATCTTTTTAGTTTTTCCAGTAACAAGCATTTTGAAATTTCTTTTCGAGTTTTCCTGTAGCCGAAGTTCTTATTTGTTTTCTCTTTTGTGTATGTTCCTCTTTTGTGTACTTTCCTCTTGCGAGGAACTTTTTTGTTAAAACTCATATATGTGATAGAGCATTGAAAACAATTGGACACGTATTTCTTTTTAATCGGCGGAAAACGGCATTAAGGGGGGGACCACCCCTCAATGACATGGGGGTCAAGGGGTGATTTTGCAGTTTCACCCATGAGCAGTACATCGATCTTAATGAAACAAAAATCAAAATGTTTCTCAAGTGAAGCGATGAAAAATGCACTATAAACGTATTGAAAAAAATTAAATAAAGCGCTCAAGATACCTTTAGGTGAGGAAAAAAATTCCTGATTTTCATTATTTTGTTTGTACAGTAAAAATTTATTCACCATTTTTTAGACTTAGGGCATGTTATATTACTGCTTTTGGATGTTACATGGTATTTTTTAAAGATCTTTACAAATGGCGGGGTTATGGCACGGTCTTTTAAACGGGTTGCGGCTGATACAGAATATGAGCCAAGAAAAAGCGAGACATGTTGAATAGCGATAAAATGGTATGCCTCGAAACAAAAAGATTGACTTTTCCGAAAAAAAGTCGGCTATATTTTGCAATGATACATTGTTTTCAATTTTCCAAAACATTTAGGATCATGTTTTAGACAATAACGTTGGAAAGATTCATACCAAATTTCATAAAAATCGGTCGATTAGTTTTTTTAGCTATACGTCAGTTTTGAAAACGCAGTATAGTAGACCGTACCATAACTCGGCCATTTTTAAAGATCAATAATCAAAAACATATCATGTAACAGCCAAAATTAGTAATAAAACATACCCTAAGTCTCATAAATAGTGAAAAATTCTTTCCTTAAAAAAAAATCATGAAAATTAGCAAATTCTTTCCTCGCCTTACAGTATCGCCCCTCATAAGGGGTGACGACGTGCCTTTCTTTGAGTGGTGGTTTCCCACCCTACCGTGTTTCGGTCGATAAAAAAATTCGTGCCTAATAATTCTCAATACTTTGTCACATATATGAGTTTCAACACAATCGAAGGTGGACACTTGAGTGACGTTCCTTGTTAAAAATGTTTAAACCCAATTGGGAGTCATTTAGCCTAGGATAAGTATTTTCTTTTTATCATCAAAACTTTAGTGACTGATCTCGGCAAACCTATTTTTTAATCCTTAGATAAAAATCTTCGGCATTTACGTTAGGGTTCAATTGGTCATTTCTCTACTGCTCAACAGTGCGCTTCATAGCGATAACACGCGTAAAACAAATCGCCAAAAAAGTACACACACAAAAGAGAAAAATGCTTTTTTCTCGAAAACCAAGAAAAACCGTAGAAAATACATGGTGATTCGAATAGGTATCGATACGAGGCACCTTGAATTTCCTTTTGAACGTTACTTTTCGACCCACCCGGTATATCACGGGGACATGATATTGCGAACCTGTTTCATTGGTGCAATGTTGACTACCACCAGATCTGGCTGTTTTGAGAACGGTTCTCAATATCTTTTTAACGGATCGTTGATTTTCGGTGCAGGAGGTCCTTCGAATTACCCTTATACAAATATGCTTACATTTATCTTGAGGCGATTTCGAAGACATTTGGGTCTACGTAAAGTCAAATTTAGGAACAGTTGGCTGCTATGATGATGGCCTCATAGTAACCTTACCCTATACACACACACATGTATAAATATATATGTATACGCATATATATATATATATATATATATATATATATATATATATATATATATATATATATATATATATATATATATATATGATAAAGCTCAAAAAAATTATTACTGTCATCGATGTTTATTACCTGAAAAGTGTGATAAAAATTTGGGAGAGAATAATTTTTAATAATAATTGATTTGTCTAAAAAAAATATCTCATAATAATAAAACAAAGCACAGCTTTGGAACAACAAATCGACCCACTCTGAAAAAAATAGGTGTTACTGTACACACTTTAGAGTATTTTCTGGAATTTTTTGAGAAAAATCAAAAGTGACATACCGACCGGAAAAAAAATATGTTTGCATAATTTTGGTAAAAATGGTAATTTTTTAAATTCAAAAAATTCGAAACAAAATTTTTTCACAAAGTTCATGTAAAATTGCATCTTTTTTGTCTTAAACATTTTTCTGTTAAATCAAATGTTCACGAGATATAACGGTATTTTGAAAAGTTTGAAATTTCAAAAAACTCGAGAAAATGCGATCCAAAAGTTTTGAAAAAATGTACACTTTTTTTTTTCATATAATTGAATAATTTGACAAAATTTCAATTTTTTTGAGAGTGGACAACTTTTCGACCGTTCGAAATGGTATGGAACGCCTCATATATATGTGTGTGTGTACATCTTCCAAGCAAAAAGCCGTAATCCCGGTTGCTTTATTGGTGTTAAATTCGGAGTTAGGGCTTCTTCCTTGCGAGCATAAAATATATATATCGTTCCAAAAGTTCCCTTCGTGTATTTCGTGTATTAACATAGAGATACGACGACGCTCCCCAAATCTCTTCTCACTTTACACGCTTCGCTATCTGACCCTGTCTCTTGCTCACCCCTCTGTCTCACTCTTGATCGTTCTTCGGTGTGTACGTGTGTGAGTAAAATATATTTTACGCTCGTGTGTTACGCTCTCCTGGCTCGTCGTCTCTGGTCGCTAATGGAGGCGCGCACCAGCACGTGCCGACACGTGGCATCGGGTTAAGCAAACTATCGATTATGGGATTTAACGCTAAGCACCTATAGGATTACCACCCCGGCGAGTAGAGAGAATGAGAGAGAGCGCGTTTCTCAGGGGGACGAAATGGGAGAGAGAGAGAGAGAGAGAGAGAGAGAGAGAGAGAGAGAGAGAGAGAGAGAGAGAGAGAGAGAGAGTGAGAGAGAGAGAGAGAGAGGCTGATGAACGATAAAACTAGTGGATTTTGTGTTTTGCTCTTTTCTCGCACCCATACACGAGATACGGGACTATGCACGAGAAGATACGTCTCGGCGAGCGAGAGAGACAAAGAGAGAAAGAAAGAGAGAGAGATGTGCGATAGGTGGCATCAAAGTCTTGCGGTTTTCTCTCCCTTTTTGCGTTTTTTTTCTTGCAATACGATATCACGAATACCGATCTCTCTCTCTCTCTCTCTCTCTCTCTCTCTCACTCTCTCTCTCTCTCTCTCTCCCTCCCTCCCTCCCTCCCTCCCTCGGCCCCTCTTAACTCTTCCACATATCTCTCGTGACGGAAGACTGCATATAAAGAATTCGATATTGGTCACCATTTCGGCAAAATGTCGTCACAATTATCACAGATCGATCGACTTCGTACCTGAGACAATTATCAGCTGAATCCATCAGCTGAACGCGATAACTTGGTGATTTGAGAAATACATTTCTCATTGGCAAACGAGCAATGCTATGGTTATTTTTGAAGAAACATTTAAAAATTGTCTTCAATCAAATTGCGTTAAGAGGTTAGGCCACAGTAAAGGGTATAAAAAATGGTTAAATTCGCATGTGCGAATTCAACAATTTTTTTTCGTATGAAAAAGTGCTTCACTTAAAAATTAATTACACATCTATTTAATATGAATATCAAGCTGTTAGAAAAAAAAACTATATATATATATATATATATATTTTTTTTTTTCGATGTACAAAATGGCCGACTACTAATATTTTCTTTTGTTATCTTTTTTTAGGCGCTCCGCGGCGTGACATTTAGCATCTACAATTTTTGACTAAGTACAAAAAACAAAAATTCTCCTCAATCTTTATCAGAATACCTAGATAAGTACGTAAGGAATTTAAAAAATAATGTTTTATTCAAAAGTTGTAGGTATTTGAATGTTGTTGTAGTTGTAGGAATGAATTTTCAGTGAAAAATTTCGTATACAACTGCTCATAAAATGAAAATTGTTCGATTAATCAGAAATTCCGTATGTACTTCTCTGCGAAATGCAATTAGGAACATAACTTTCAAATTTGAAGTAAATCGAGTGAAAATTGTTGAAGTTATTTGTCACGTCAATTGGAAAAAGCTCTTTCGAGAAAAACGCGTTTAAAGTTTTACATATGCCTCTGGCCGTGCCAGAGGTGGGCTTACGTTATACACTTAAAGACGGTGAAAAAAGAATTCTTGCTGTAAATCGAATAGTAACTTATTCTTATGACGATAAAGCACCGTTTTAGCGAGAAAAAAAATCGTTTTTTTGAAAATTCTACTGTGGCCTTACCCCTTAAGAAAAATCCGTATATTTTGGAGAGAACTTGAAGTAGGAAATATGATAAATTCGAAAAATCATTTCAGGCTCGAACGTAATGAATTTAATTGTCATTTAGTATGTCAATACGTATGTTTTTTTCGTAGAGTTTGCAATAATTCTGTTAAATCAATTACGTCATATCAGATATCGTTATTAAAAAAAAAAAAAAAAATAGCTCCATGTATACGTATACATAATGGATTTTTTATTAAATATTATTAAACGCAGTACATTATTATTCGAAACAAATCTATAAATGTTTTAAATAAGATATAAATTACATATAAGATAAATTGTACCATATGATAAATAAATTCGAATTATTTTAAAAACGATTACAATATATACAATTATTACAATGATTTTTCAAGTAATTCGGTGATATTTTTTATATACAATTTATATTTTATTTCAATTATTTATATTTTTTCCCCCAACAATAAGACGCGCAATAATTGTTCATAAAAATAATAATATATATGTACATTTTATATACACACGTACGCGTAAACATATGAATTTTATTGAACAAATTCGACCGCAACGTACATCGTTACGCAAAAAAAGGTACCAAAAGTTCTCATCGTTACGCGGGATTATTTTTTTCTCGAACAGATTTCCGTACACCACGCGGAATCGCGCGTTACGAGCGTGAAAGATCAGGCGTATCGCTCCCGAAAATTTTGGACAAGGGGCTCGTGATCCTCCGCGTGGAAGAAAAAATCGTTAGCAGCGGCGAAGAACAAATATGGCTTTGATTATCCGCGACGAATTTGTCGCCGTAGTATTGCTACGTAATACGAGCCCGGTTCTCTATCTTTGTCCCTCTTATTGGCCCTATCGGCTCTAACGATGGAGCATGCGGTGGGAAAAACAATTTTCACGGCGATTTGAATTAGAGCGAGTTAGTCCACAGTCCTTATTAAAGCGTGCGTATCACGGCGGGTGTTCCCACGAGTCAGCTGACCATATATATATACATGTACACGTATTATATTAATCGTCGTGGCGAATCGCGTGTGCACGATTATTAGTCACGGTCAATGTTGATCCGGAGTGATTGCTAAATTATTTGGGAAACTTTCCAAACACGTTTTTTTTTTAACTTCAAGCTCGTGCATTCCGTGCGCTGAATGACAATTTTGCTGTATTCTGAAAATAGTTTTAATGTGACGCTTTAATAAAATATTTCATTGATCGAAAACAGAGCGACGATAATTTAAATTATTGTCATATTTTGACCCGTATATTTAGTATCATATTTTGACCCAATGACTTTTTCAATATATTTTGTGAGTTTAACATTAAATATTCTAATAATTGGTTTTTATGAGTAATTTTGTTTAAAAATAAATCAAGTAGTAACCAATAAGTAATTTTGGTTAAATAAATGAAATAAATCAAAATGTTCTTTTCAATTTATGAGTGATTGCTAATTTATTTGGGAAACTTTCGAAACCATTTTTTCAAACTTTCGCATCGATAAGCATCGATAAAAAATTATATTGATCGAATCAGGGTGACAATATTTAAAATTATAAATACTTTGTTTTTTATGATAATATTAAAATGTGAATAATTGGATTAGAAAAAAAATTTAATTTGAAAAAAAAACTCTCACTGGGCCCACAACAAACAAATGTTAAAAAAATCTATCCCTAATCGAAAACGCTCGAAATGCAAGATATTTTATTAATCAAATACAGGACAACGAGAATTTTAATGATTAATACTTTGTTTTGTATTTGAAAAATAAGAATCCAAATAATTGATTAGAAAAATTAATGAAGTTGTCCTTCTTATCATTTCTTTGTTATGTAAATATAAAAAATTGAATAATAGGTTAAAAGGAGCAATTTGATTTGTCCTAAAAAAAACAAATATTGAGACAACAACAACCAAAAGTCAAAAAAATATCCGAACTCGAAGACGCTCGAAATGTAAGATATTTCATTGATTGAATACAGGGCAATAATGATTTGTATGCTATATAATTAGTTTTTCATCTCAAAAATGAAAAAAAATTCGATTAATTTGCTAAATAAATAAATCAAGTTGTCATTTTTAATTCCGGACTGATTGCTTTATCATTTGAAAAACTTTCCAAGCACGTTTTTTTTTTACTTTCAGCTCGTGCGTTGCGTGCGCCCAAAGACAATTTTATCGGATTTCAAGAAAAATTGCAAAGTTAAGCATTAATAAAACTATAATTAATTTATACATCAAATACAGAGGATCAATAGTTAGTACTTTATTTAAATGTAACAAATTTAAATATTCATTTAAAATGAAACAGTTTAATTTGTGTGTTAAAAAAATGAAGACGACTACAAACGAATGTTATAAAAATATACCAAATAGGAGACGTTGAAATTGTATGATATATACATACATACAAATGCCTCCCTTTTCAGTATATATCTATGGATGCACACACACACACACACACACACACACACACACAGACACACACACACACATTTATATATATATGTATATATGTGTATATATATATATATATTTATATATACGAGTACGATAATACTTTATTATACCAATAATTACCATCGATATTATTTTCATTATCAGCGTTTATTTTTATGACATATACACGGCACAAAAGCGTGAAAACACGACTGGAAAAAAATTCTCGAAAGATTTATCTGTGAGATTCTCGTCGAGATTCTCAATAGAGCAAGTTAGTCCCACGAATGACATGTTTCTCTCTCTCTTTCTCTTATGTGTATATATATATATATATATATGTAGGCGTTCGATATCGACATTGAGAAAGAAGCTGAGCATCGAGAAGAAGAAGACCGCGAAGAACGAGAGGAATAAGAGAGTAGGACGGGTGGAAGAGAATAAAAAAAGAAGGGCCTGCCAATGCGATAAGGCCTTTGAATAAGAGCCGCGGGATCAGCTCGCCACTGACCCCGGCATCCTGCCCGGCTGAATTCGAGTTTAATGAATAACTATTGAATCCCGCCTCTATCTATCATGCAATATAAGAACGAGAGAGAGAGAGAAAGAAAAAAAAATTATATCGCTCGCATTCGCGCGATCGGACGAGGTGTATATATATCTCTATGTAATATCGTGAGCTACTCGTAATAAAATATACGATTAAAACTTTTCAAACACTCGTTTTTATTTTCGTACTCCATTCTTATGAAACGAACGAGAAATAAAATTATATCGCTCGCGCATTCGTACTCTCTCTCTCTCTCTCTCTCTCTCTCTCCCTCTCTCTCTCTCTCTCTCTCGCCCTCTCTGTCTCGCTCTTGAGTCGCAATGAAAAAAAAACGTTTGCGTTGCTCGAGCACTTACTCGATTTTTCAACTCTGAGTAATGAATTTTTTTTCTCTAACCAATGAAAATATTTTTACTCCATTAGATGAAAAGTTTTCACTGAAAGAGAATAAGTTTCGTAAATCCTACGAACCTACGAACATCTCGTGTTCGTTGCGTTGCAATTTTTCTTTGTTTCCTCATGCTCAAGATATGCGTAAGCGATTTTTTATTTTTTGAAACTGGTCACATATTTTTATCGTTTGGGCGTGTCAAACGAGTGGAAAGGTGAATCGGCGACGGTGGCAGGTGAACACAAGTGGAGAAGAGTCTCGTGTGAAGAAGCCGTAATCCGGAGTCGTTTAACGCGTCTGGCGTATTGAGAGAGTGAAATTGCGTCAACGGTGTCGAAAACGTGTTTTTATTATCAACGTTATTATAGCAGTTTATTTTTATTACTTGTTTTGTTAAAAATATATGTTTTCGTTATTATTATATCAGTGTTACAGTTACTGTTTTTATTGTTATTGCTTTATTATATCGTTATGATTATTAGTATTATTATGATGGGCATTATAACGGTACATTATTGTTATTTTCATTATTATAGCAATAGGTTATAATTGTCTACTTATTATGGTGGTATATTATCATTATGAATATTACTATCGCGATTATTATCATTCTCATAATTGTAACAATAATAATGATAAGAATAATAATTATGATTATTTTAATTTAAATTTATTTTATTAGTATCATCATTATTTTGGTGTCATTCTTATATTTAATATACAATATTTATAGTCTCCTATTGGAGTATAAATTATTATATTGATTGTCATATTCTTTAATCGGAAGTTTTTGATTATTATATGGGTTATTATTTACTATTATACTATATCAATTTTATTTGCATTTTATCATTATTATGTTCTTATTACTAAATTACTTTTTATTATAGTACGTACAGTTAATATATATTATGTTGTGATCGGAAAAAAAGACAAATTTTCGTGATTTTTTTCTGGGAAAACGGGAACAGGTATTCAATTTTTCTTTTCACTAAAGAGTATAATTTGAAGTACCTTTTACAATTATTGTATCAACAAATATTTAGAAATTCGATAGATACAATGGTTCGAGCAGACCGTTTGAAAAACGTCCTTCACGGTGACCACTGCAGCACGGAAACACATCATCCGTAATAAAAAAAATCGAACGCATGTAGTTTTTGCTCGAAATTTTTTAGTGCTTGGACGGAGAACTTAATAAAATATCCATTTAAAAAAAAATTGCCGCAGTCCAAATCGTAATCGTATCGATTTTCGGTGAAAAAGAAGATTTATGTTTAAAAAAAAAATTGCGTCGAAAAAAAAATTCTTCTTTTAAGCACTGCATTTTTACATGTAAAAGAAGCGTGTAAAATTTAAAGTTGATCGGTCAAGTGATTTTTGAGCTATCGGAATCACCAATTTTGAAAAAGTAATTTTCAGATAAACGCGTTTAAGGAGGAGGACCACTGTGATGGCTGAAAAATCGATTTTTTTGCGTTTTCTCAAAGTATACATATTTAAAAATACGCGGAAAAAAATCGTGTTGAAATATAGAAAATTGCATGAGTTACAGACGATTTAGTAAACACAGGTAGCGCAACGATTAAAAAACAAAAATTTTCGTAATTGCAGTAGCTATCGTTATACGTAGCCGGTTAAAAAATGTGATTTAGTCTTTTTCAAGCCCCCGAAAATAAGCTAAAATTTATAGAAATTTGGCGAAAATTACACGTTTTTTTAACACCCGCCATATTGGGATTTTCTTTTTTTGAAAAAACGGCTGCGTACTACGAGAACTACATTTATTTAGATTATAAATTTCTTTCATTTTTTTTGTTTCAGACCAACCATTGTCAAGTTATCGATCCGGCCGTTGGACCACATTTTTTATACTCAGGCTTTGTTATACTCCAATAATGTTGTAATATTTTTATTTTTCACGTTAAAAAATTACACAAAATCAGTTCAATATATGCATAATTAAATACATTTTTTCCAAACCCCAAATAAATAATCTACTAGACAAAAAAAATCCCAAAGAACGTCCTTTTTCGGCCCGTCATAGGAGTCCTTCCTAAAAGTCCGCCGGTTCGCGCAGCCTATCTATAAACCCCCATACCTCCGTCCATTTCGAACGCCCCGACTTGAAATTTTCAAAAAATATTTTCATAATCCGTCGAAAACACAACTTCGATATTTTCAATTAACTCATAAAATTGAATCTTAACTCATAAAATAATAAAATCTTATATATACCTAAAAAAATAATCATCTGTTATTCTAACTTAATATCATTAAGCATTATCTTCATCTAAGGGGTCTTCTCACTTTAGACGCTAAAAAAGGGTATTTTCATGATTTTTTTTGATAGTTTTATATCATAGATATTGATATAAAAGTTGTCACACTCAATAAATACACTTTCGAAATACATTTTTTTTATTTTCATTTATTTTCGTCACTATTTATAGACGAAAACGGTTTCAGATACAGTATGTTGATGGCTATAGCGCAATTATACGATTTTTGATATATGCAAAAATAAAAAAATCGCGGACATTTTTAGAAAAAAAAAACAAAAAAAAATGTTTTTTCACCGTTTATGGCAAAGAAAATAGTAAATATAAAAATTTTCAAAATTCTTGATATATAGCTATAGTGTATATTAAGGATTTTTCAAGATTTCGATATTTACTATTTTTTTGTTGTAAAGAAGATGTGGTTAAAATTTCATAAGGATCGGTTCAGTAGTTTCGAAGATTTTATCAACAAGCCGTCGAACAACGTTCGTTTCGAGCAAAACGCATTTAAAGTTTGTTTGGATTACATAAATACATTAAGGGGAGGATAGGGGTTTCAGCGTGAAAAAAGCACTTTTTGCTATATTTTTTCCATCTATATGGATAGAGTAAATTTATTGAAACCTTTTTTACATTGTTAAGTGTCATCTCAAGAACATTCCGTGAAATTTGTACGCGAAAATATCCACAAACAAGCCGGTGCCGTATTTTTCTCGAAACCACTTTTTCGAAGTCCGTGTTCACTGCCATTTGAAAACTACATGACCGATTTATTTCAAACTTGGTACACATTTTCTACATATACGATACCTCTCCCCAACGGTTAGTTTGAGATTTTTTTTTACATTGCGGGGGTTTTTCACCCCCAAAATGGCGGAATTTTTCGTGAAAAATAGCACATTTTCACTTCACATGACCACCAAAAATTTAGAAATGAAGAAAAAATTATCAAAGACCGTTGGTATTATTTGATGATACTTTGACTAAATTTCAATGGTACTTGATTTCAGATAATATCTAGCTGAGATACAGTGAACACCGCAAATCGTGTTTTTCCAAAGGCGTTCTTGGAAAAGCTCTGTCACCGGCTTGCTTGTGGATATTTTCGCGTACAAATTTCACGGTATGTTCTTGAAATGAAACTTAACAATGTACAAAAGGTTTCAATAAATTTACTCGATCCATATAGATGAAAAAAAATCGCAAAAAAGTGTTTTTTTTCACGCTGAAACCCCTACCCCCCTTAATTTTTTAAAAATGTATTTCGAAAGTGTGTTTATTAAGTGTAACACCTTCTACATCAATATCTATAATATAAACCCATCGAAAAATTCATGAAAATAGCCTTTTTAGCAACTAAAGTGAGAGGACCCCTTAACTCATATATTAATTATATATGTACATACCCAAAACATCGATCATTTGTTATCCTAACATAATATCCGGATCTTTTCCTCGTTTTTTACACCGGACTCACGCGTTTCCCGTCAAAGTGAGCATTTTCTCAATCTCCGTGCGGCCTGGCCAAGTCTCGTCTCGTCTCTGGCTGGTTGCCCGGATAATTTCTCCTCCCCCGTGCCCAACGAAACGGGCAAGTACCATCCCGAAGACTCTCACATGTAAGCGCACATTTATGTACACCGGAATACATGTATATATTTATATATAAAGTGTATACGCCCCGGCTAAGTATACATTTTATCCGTAACGTGTTCGCCATTACCCTACAACGCCGAGGCCACGGGCTAAGTAACGGCTCGGGCGCAAGAGAGCCCGATCGAAAAAAAAGGACGAAACAAAAAAACGAGGGGTCGCGAAAGCGCGAGAGGTGCTCCGCGATTTCTCGTCTCTTATACTCACACTCGAGTTGGCCAACAAACGGCTGCGTGCAATTTCTCTCTCTCTCTCTCTCTCTCTCTCTCTCTGGGTCTTTTCGTCCCTCTCTCCCGAGTAATGCGATGTGTGTGCAGGCATAAGTGGCCATCAGCCAACATAAACAATCGCCGTGGTAAGTATACGGTCAAGAATATATCCTTATCCCTTATCCTCTTCATCCCTCCACCCCCTGGCCTTCCACCCCCGCGCCCCGCGTGTGTTCTCTCCTCGTACATATCGCGTCCCTTGCACTTGCCATTTTCCTCGATTCTCTTTTCCTTACCTCCTCATTATAGTCGTTGGACCGTCGTTCTTATCCTCTCTCTCTCTCTCTCTCTCTCTGTCTCTAGCTTGCGAAATAATCATCCCTCTCTCCCTTCGTTCTGAAACAAAACATCCCTCTTTTCTCTCCGCGGCGCTTCCTTCTCTCTTCAATGCGTATTTTCAGGCGTGATCACGAGAGAGAGAGAGAGAGAGAGAGAGAGAGAGAGAGAGAGAGAGGGAGAGAGAGAGAGAGAGCGGATAGGTGAGTCGAATGGTGGCCGCGACGACTCGCGATTCTTCAGTAATGGAGCCATTATCGCTGGATAACTTCATCATCGGCCATTCTCGTCGTACCTCGTATTTTTCACTATATCGTCGAGTGTATATATATATATATATATATATATATATATATATATATATATATATATATATATATATATATACACTAAAAACTGTCATAACACAAAAAGTGCTTCTATGTGCTTCAAAAACCCATTCTAATTTTTTTTCACATTCCCGAGGCCACTGTTACGCCAATATTTATCGAAATTCGGCTGTAATGATTGTGCGATGTATTGTGAAATTTATTGACTTTTTTAAGTCTTTTATTTTCATTTTATGGCATTCTTATCTCAAAAAAGCATTTTTTGTGTTATGACAGTTAGTGGATGAACCATATATATATATATATATATATATATATATATATATATATATATATATATATATGGTTCGTCCACTAACTCGTAACACAAAAAATGCTTTTTTGAGATAAGAATGCCATAAAATGAAAATACAAAACTTAAAAAGGTCAATAAATTTCACACACACACACACACACACACACACACATACATACATACATATATATATATATATATATCGCTCATCCACTAAAAACTGTCATAACACAAAAAGTCCTGTTTAAAAAAACCCATTTCAATTTTTTTTCACATTCGTGAGGCCACTGTTACGCCAATATTTATCTAAATTCGGCTGTAATGATTTTATGTATTGTGAAATTTATTGACCTTTTTAAGTTGTTTATTTTCATTTTATGGCATTCTTATCTCAAAAAAGCATTTTTTGTGTTATGACAGTTAGTGGATAAGCCATATATATATATATATATATATATATATATATGTATGTATACAGTCAAACTTCGATATAACGAATCTCTAGGGAAGTTCTTTATGTCGAGTTTTCGTTACATCGAGGTTCGGCTGTGTATATATATAAATATGTACATAAATATATACAGGGCAAGTCAAAAAGTGACAGCCAAACGAAAAATATAGATGCCTCGTATCACTATCTATGTGAATAATCCGTGTCCGGCACCCCCCCCCCCCCCCCCCCACGCGTTAGTCAATTCATGATGGCAGTGTGAACGACGCAATTGTTTTGACGAAAAAAAATTGAAATTGCGAGCTGTTGATCTAAGGCAAGGTTGACCTTGACCTCAGGTAACTTTAATTGTATACTGTTAGTTGCAATCATTGTTGTGTTTGTTGCTTTATAATATGCTCAATTTGGGTTTTGGTTGGCGTGGTAACAGTGGCCTTATAGGTTATGTTACTGGGCAATGACTGAAAAAGGTGAATTTGAGGCAAGATGATTCCCTTCTACACAAATAACGTACCTACTTTATTTTTGTTGAATGGATTGTCTATTTATGTTCAAACTACACTACTAATGTATAAGTGATCTCACAAATAATAATTCATATACCTAAGTGATTTAAGACTGGTTGTGTAAGACTGGTTTAGTTTAATTCTAGTTGGGTGAGATAAAACGTAATACAATGGTAATTTAACTTGTATGTTCAGTTTATGCTGTATACCTATGATTTATATATATAAAGGTGTTGTAACTTCGAGCAAATTTTTATTAATATTTACCTGATTTCACGAAAATATAAAAAATCCCAAAATAGGGGCAAGATGATCCGGGGGATCAACTTGTCCATACCCTCGGGATCATCTTGAACACCGGGGTATCCAAGATGATCCATATGCAAGGTTTTTAAAACAGGAAATCTTTTTTATTGAAACCCTAATAAATTGAATATTTCGAATATGCCAATGGTAAGATAGACAAATAGTGGTAAACGCTTTCAGATCTTCATTATGTTGAATACCTTTGAAATTACGAGTATTCTCCCTTAGGGCGAACATCTCGTACACCTTTCCCCCGAGTGACTCAATTTTTCTGTACGAAAGATAGATACCGGGAGGAAGCGATAGAACGAGTCTCGTTATCGATTTATCGAAGCTATTCATTACTCCGAAAATACAAGTCTCGCGAACGAGCGACTCGGTGTCTTTTTTCCCGTTTTGCATCGTTTATTATTATTTTATTTTTCCACATAACACATGTCATTTTTATGATTGAGAATAATAAGAAACGATTGCATGCTCGTTAACACTATTAACTCCCGTTCGAACTTTCGGAGCAGCTTCCCTCTTATTTTTCACATCACGAAGCCTGGGATGCTCTATACACTCGACGATGTTTCCGATCTCATCGCTCTTATCTCTTTATCGAGACTGGAGTTTACATATAAAAGAGCGTGCGCTGCACTTTATTTTCATTGTATGGGGGGTGGGGGGATTAAGAGGTCTGCTCGGACAACGGGTATATAGGTGTATGTGAGCGCGTGAGCTGGCATGATATATATATATATATATATATATATATATATATATATATATATATATTGAAGTGGAAAGTGGACGCGCGGCGGGCCAACATCAACCGAAGATTGACCACCTTCGATAGGTAATCGCTGCCTGATTACAAAGCACGCTACATCCTCGGACCTGCCCCCAGTTTATATCAATATCTCTCCGGTCTTCACGCACACACGTGAATACATCTCTTCGTCTCTCGTTCTCTCTCTCTCTCTCTCTCTCTCTCTCTCTCTCTCTCTCTCTCCCGCTCTCTTTGATATGGGCAAATTTTTCACTGCCACAATGATCCTGACGAAAATAAGGAGCCCGAAAATCCAGACGAACAAATAAAGTTTCCACCACCTTTTTTTTGTTTCATTCCAATTTTTGGGAATTGATTTAGCACTTGCAAACGTTAGGTAGACAAGCTAAGTGTAGAATGTTATTTTTCGTCAATAATTTAATTTAAAAACGTAAACATTTTTGGAATATTCAATAAAATGATTATTTTATACAAATATTTGATAAAATTTTTTTTTTTCACTCTTTTATTGAAAAGTTAATTTTTTCGTTCAAATATTTAATAAATAAGAAACTTCTAAAAAAACATTTATCGAAATTTTTCTTTTTTAAAAAAATATTCAATAAAAAAAATTAACATTTGCATAAATATTTTTGCAAATGTTTACTTTCTTATTAAATATACGTAAAAAGAACAACATTTTGATAAATATTTTTGAAAATGTTCGTTATTTTATTCAAAATTTGGAACAAATGAAAGATTTAAAAAAATATTTGTTGCAATGTTTTTATTCAAAATATTTTATTAAAAAATCATCATTTTTAAACATTTTTATTTAATTATTTTTTTTTTCTCAATATTTATTTAAATGTTTTTTCAATATTTGATAAAATGTTTTTTTTTTTTTAATATTCGAGAGTGGGTCGACATGGTGTAAAATCGAGGATCTTCTATCGTGGCGGGAAGTGCGCGGGGTTGAAAAAAAAACTTTTTGGCCGAAAAAGAGGACGAGTCACGTATGCATGTGTCTGTGTATGCGCGAGCGCTCGGGGAAAACGCGTGCACAGTCAGCGACAAGAGGAGGAAAGAGAAATGCCTCTCTCGCGGTTGAAATGAACACCAGCGGGGAAATAAACTGTATAGGGTATTTTACTTTTCTCGAACGGTATTGGTTAACCGAGCGTTTCGCTCGACCTGCCTTTTACCGGAATCCGCCATTTTCACGAGTGTACGCGCGGAGTCTCATCTCGTATCGACAAACTCTTCTCTGTGCTCCAAAGTATATGGGAGCTTTGCAAAAAAAAACTCCAAGCTGACACATCGGTCTACGAAATTTCAAATTTTAAGAGCCAGGGTCATCCACACAATTTTTTCACTGCATATGTATTTTTACGTTAATAATATGAATCAATCGAGTATTTTTTAATAATATTACTGCTGCCAGGAAATTATGTCACGAAATAATGGAAATTGAATTAGTAGTGGGTTTGTATAAGATTCGGACCCAACAAAAAACAGTTCGATTCTCAAAAAAATTCTGATCAGAGCATTGGGATGACGAGGTCGGGATTTTACGTAAAATTGATACGTAGTCTTATCAAGTTTGAGTTTTTTTTTATTGAAAAATATTGGTAAACTACAAAGTTATAATTTAAACAAAGAACAAAGAATTTTAAAACGCAATTTTTATATAATAATAAAACTTTTGTACGACTGGATACATGTTCGAATTTTTGAATATTACAAAAATGCCAAGCTGTAGAAAAAAGTTCGATTTTCGAAAAAAAAGAACAGCTTTAATAATTAGTTATTAACCCTTCATTACTCAAAAACGTAAAACTTAAAAATAGTCGACTTTATGGTAGGCTTTGAGGGGGGAGATTCCTTGAGGCGAGAAAAAAAATTACTGATTTTCATGATTTTTTTTCAAAAGGAAAGATTTTGTTACGATTTTTGGGACTCAGAGTATGTTTCATTACTACTTTTGGGTGTTAAATCTCTCCAGCGTGAGACCTAGCGTCGGTGGCATCGGTCTGAAAAAAACCAACGGCGATTTTTGTTTCATTAACACTCATGCGCAGAATATGAACCAAGAAGAAGTGAAAAATGTTGAAAATCGATGAAATGGTATGCTTAGAAACGAAAAAGTCGAATTTTCCGAAAAAAATGGCTACATTGCGCAATAAAAAATACGTTTTTAAAATAATTTTTCAAAAACATTTAGGTTCATGTTTTAGACTATAAGGTGAGAAAGATTTATATCAAATTTCATCACCATCGGTGAATTAGTGTTTTTGCTATACCCCACGCCAGTTTTAAAAGTGCAGTTTTGAAGCCAGTGCCATACCTCGGCCGTTTTCAAACATTAATAAAAAAAATTCCCACGTAACAACCAAAACTAGTGCTCAAACATACCCTAAGTCTAAAAAATTATGAAGAAAACTTTCCTTTAAAATAAAATGACGAAGATCAGTAAATTTTTTCCTCCCCTAAAGGTATCTTCCCCTTTCATAAATGAAAAAAAAAACGTATTCTTTAGTTTTTGTAAAATGTAATCAGAGGGCTAGTTATAAGGGAATACAGGAAGTGCGATAGGCATGTTACATTGTGTCGTAACATGTTTGATTTCGCAAACTTTATGCACATTCGAATCTTGCAATCTCGCGATAAGTGAACTTCGACCAAATTTTGATCCAACTAACGTCATATACTTTGTATGAATTGCGCTAAAAAAACCATAGAACGGTTTATAGCCGGCGTTTATTTAAAAAATGATTGAATGTTAAGGAGGGTTTTTGTAAAGGCTTAAGGGGTCATATGCAGTCAGGAGGCCAAAAAAGATCGATTTTTCAAGATTTTTTCTTCAGAAGACCTTTAAATCTATTAACGTCAAAATTTGTACATATATTATGGTAACTTTTAACTGTATTTTAACATTTTTTATTTGTAAAAATAATTATTTTGAAAGCTGATATAACTGATCTCCGGGAGCACCTCGAAAAAAAGGCGTCTTGCGGTGAGCACGATATCTCTGGACTGGATCATCTAAAATAAAACAAAAACCAAAAATATTTCGTTAATATAATGGATTATTTTGTAATTGATCGAAGAAATAAGCAAAATAATGATTTTTGACGAAATGGCGGCTTTGAAAAAGAATCGATTTTTGACAAAAATGTAGGCCGTAAATTGTTTATAAAATGGAAAATATTTATCGGTGAGAAAAAAACCTTCGATTAATTACTAAAAAATATACTTGAAAAAATTGTGTTACAGATTGAGACAGATCGGTTCAGCCGCTTCCGAGAAATCTTGCTCACCGACTTGGAAAACGCAGTTTTGAGAAAAAGGCGTTTAAAGTTTCAAAAGCACTTCCGAACGCTCTGACACGTCATTACAAATGTGCGTGTAACTTCGAGAATATTCGCCGAATTGACAAGAAATTTTCTGTGTGTGTACTTAAATATATGTACATCGCGATTTGTTTTGTAATCGATTTTTCGAAAATTTTAACTGTATATAACCCCTTAAATGGTTTGTTACTGAGCTGCCATACCGTCATATAAAGGGTTGATGAATGGATGAACGTATCAAAAAATTTTCTGGTCATACGACAGAAAATGTTATAAAGTATGCTCTACCCGAATTAGAAGCGAATCCGGATAAATTTAGATGCACGGCTTAAGCCGTTTCACAGAACTTATGTTTCGAAAATAATGCAAAAGAAAAAAGTGTAAATCACAGCGGGGCGGTTCGCCGTAGTCGCAGTGGGCGAACTAACCCTTTACAAAAACCGTCACACGATCAATTTTTTAATTTTTACAAAATCTTTGGTGCATATGAAAGTTAAGCCCCGATGCTATAAAACTATAAAATACAAAAATCGTATTTTTGAAATTTCAAGCCTATGCAGACCCTCGAACATAAAACATATATATATATATATATATATATATATATATATATATATATATATATATATATATATATATATATATATATATATATATGTGTGTGTGTGTGTGTGTGTGTGTGTGTGTGTGTGTGTGTGTGTGTGTGTGTGTGTGTGTGTGTGTGTGTGTGTGTGTGTGTGTTCGCATATATATCATTTGCTGTATACTAATTGTTGTTGATATATTATAAAATATATATCAAAAATAAACTTTATGAATCTAATTTTCTGTGCTTGTTTGCGATGCATTTGCGATAAACCGTACTACGAAATAATGAGAAAAAAATGTATTCATAATTTTATTCTTGTTATTTATTATATGTATTTTAATATATTATTTATATTATTATATTTATCTTTCCACATATGTTCATTACACACTCACAATAAATTCTATTTAATTAAAATCACAATTTCGTTTAGGTTCCTCTTATATCATTTTTTTTTTTCACGGAACCGACTCAAAGTTTGACGTTCCACAACCAAATCCAAAAATTCATCTCTTTCACTCGTTAAATAAAAAAAAATCAAACCACATTTAATATTGTCGTGAATCTCCTTTCCCCGAGAAGTAAAAATGTGTGGCAATTCGATAAATGTCAGGATCTTTTGCATACCTGTATTTGATTCGCATTAAGAATTTTAGAGCACAAAAAAACCCAATGTGGTCGGCCATTATCGACGCTCTTAATTTCCGGTCCCGGGAATGTACGGAAAGCCGATGACAAATCGTAAACTGCAAAGATTTTTTACAGTCTACGATGATTAGAAGCGTTGTTGAGAAGCGCGAAAACAAATCGAGAGAGACGAGCAGTATTTTTAATTTTTTGCGTTGCAGTGTACGTGAAATGTACGTGTAGTCTGGTGCTCGAACGTATATCGGGAAGTATAAGTCGACGGACAAAAGATTCGCCGGTCGCAGGCCGATGCACGCCCGACGTCCGGCAAATTATACGAGTGTGATTAGCATTATTTACGAGCGGTTAACTATTAACCCATAAATCTAACGGCGTACCGCATGTGCTATGTGGGTCTCTCTCTCTCTCTCTCTCTTTCTCTCTCTCTCTCTCTCTCTCTCGCCTTTCCTCTCTCTCTCTCTCTCTCTCTCTCTCTCTCTCTCTCTCTCTCTCTCTCTCTCTCTCTCTCTCTCTCTCTCTCGGGTTCGATATACGAAACGGAGCAGAAACGCCTGCGATCTTGTCCCACTATTAATTTTTTCTAGACCCCAAAGATCCTAGCAACTTTCCTACTTAGAATTTTCCCAGTGACAATTTTGCCTCCAAAGACAAATGCCTGGACGATCATTTTTAAGACGTATTACTGGACTGCAATTTTGTGCATTTTTTTCAAGATATTTGGTACACTTTTTTTTTGTAATTTGTTCCGCACTTGCGAAAAGTCCTGATGACGTTTTTCCCTATTTTGTTTAAAGTTGTCTTAAGGGCCAGTCCACTTTGAAAATTTCAAAAAATCTAAAGCAAGCGAGACTTGAAGAAATCGACGATGATGAGCAACCAGAAGGGATTTTATACGGTGCAAGAATTGCCGATTGAGTTTAGGTAAGAGTTTTTCATAGTATAAACTTTAAACGTGTTTTTCTCGACACAACGTTTTCAAAATCTAGCTCCATCGTATCTCTAAAACTAATAAACCGATTCTCTTGAAATTTGAACCACATATTGTAAACATGATTCGCAACAAGATAACCCTCGATGGTTTTAAAATTCTAATTTTTACTCTTTTTTGCGTTTTTTTTACAAAAAAACGCGTTTTTTGTACACTTTTTTCGTTTTTCATATGTCTTTCTTTTTTTTTTTGATAAAATTTTATATCCGAGGGTCATTTTTTTTTGTTTCAGACAAGCCGTTGCCGAGTTATGATGGAGCTACCTAGCCCACCTATTTTTGTGACGTTACGTTAAACTATAGTTTTTGTACTTAAAAATGAATAAAAATGAATTAATTTTCTTTTAATGTATTTCAAGACTTTATTTATCAAGGCAAACAATTTTTGTATTCATTTCTTTTGTAAAATCCTTAAAAAAATCGTGAAAATAGCCTTTTTTCGTGGCTGTAAAGTGGACTGGCCCCTTAATTCGTTCAGGGGGGAAATATTTTTAGGCGAGTAAATCTGGCTGATTTTCATAATTTTTTTTAAGGAAATATTTTTTCTCCTTTTCTTGAGACTGAGGGTGTTTTATTACTACTTTTGGCTGTTACATGGTATTTTTTAATTTATTAATCTTCAAAAATGGCGGACGTATGGCAGGGTCTTTTAAACTGCATTTTCAAAACTGACGTGACGTATAGCTGAAAAACTAATCGACTGATTCTCATGAAATTTGGTATAAATCTTTCTAACCTTATTGCCTAAAACATGACCATACATGTTTGTAATTTTTTTTCTAAGTTTTTTCTTTATTGCAAGATGTACCCATTTTTTATTTGGGAAATTCAATCTTTTCGGGCCAAAACGTATCATTCAATCGATTTCCAACATTTCTCACTTTTTTGGTTTATATTCTGCGTATGAGTGTTAATGAAAGAAATATATTCGTTGATTTTTTCAGATTAATCCCGCAAACGCTACGGGTCACGCCGTCTGAAAATACCGCCGCAACTCGTTTGGAAGCCCGTGCCATACAATGGCCATTTTTAATGATTGATAAAAACATACCGCAAGTCTAAAAAATGGTGAAGAAATCTTTCCTTCAAAAAATCATGAAAATCCGCATTTTTTTCCTCGCCTTAAGGTATCTCCTCCCTTAAGGTAAAGGAAGGGTGAAAGGTTGATTAGAGGAGGAAATGAAAAAAGCAACCCGTGCCCAACTACCTAGGCTTGGTAAAAATATTTCTGATAATCTTTATCAACATACATTATTTACATCATCTTATGATTTAAGATATATTTATATATTATTTTATCATTTTTAATAAATGATTCTAAAATGTATATTAAAGGTATTCATTATCGACAAATTTAATAATAATGATAATAAATAATGCGATAAAGAATGAGAGAATAAAGCAGCATATAATGATGAATTAAAAATGACTAAAATTCCTTTAAATTTAAATTTAAATTGAATTAAATTGAATTAAATTTTTACTTTAACACATAAATTTAATTATTTAATATTTCAAAAATTATTGTGATCTTTTGCCGAATTATTCTAAAATTGCATCTTTTTTTCACAATTTTATTGTTTCACCGTGTTTCAACATTTTATTTTTATTTGTCCTTCTGCCAGCACACGCGAGAATTGCGAGGCTTAGCGAAAAAAAAAAATTCAACCCACGACTCACGAGTGTGCGAGTGAAGAATGTTGCTCGTAGCGTGCCTAGAAAATCGACAGGTACCGAGCGTAGAAATGTCAGAATAGATTTATAGGACGTAAAGATGCCTGCCTTGGTCTTCCATCTCGCGCAAAATCTCTCCGCAAAAAACCTTCTCGCAGAAACTTCGGGTTATTTCAGCTCTGACCCCGAAACGTCGTGGCGTACTCGAATCCGCTTGCATACGTTTGTGAAAACTCGTGTAGCCCAAAAGCGAAGCAAATTGGGGCACTTTTTCGGCGATTGCGTGATTTTCGTTCAAAAACAAAAAATATTCTATTGAAGTCTTTAATTATATTATTCACATTCTTTTGCTTTACTTTGCCTTATCACTATAATTTATTTTGTTTTTTATTCTCGACCTTTTTTATAATTTTTTAACGATTAATTTTATTTATTAATTCAATTACTATTACTGATTTTATTTTTGTTAATATGATCATCACTATTTAGCCTAATAATATTGACAAAAACAATGTGTATTATTAGCCCTTCCTTGACACACTGGGTCATTTTGACCCAGACGAATTTGAAATAAAATGCTCACTTTCTAAAACTGAAGGTTTTAAAAATTTTTTACGGCAATTCAATTTTATACTTTTCAAATTTTAACTAAGCAGACATATTAAGAAATGTTTAAAGTGTTTCCCGGATTTTTTTCTACAAAAACGATCGAAGGGTTGTTAAGGGGTTACCCCCACTTGCGATTTTGAAAAAAATCGATTTTTTTTATTGCATTTTTTGCGGTGACCAAGATTACTCGAACACTAATGAACCGATTTTCTTGAAATTTTGCAGGCTTATTTAATACATAAAAATGTAGTCTTTAATCGTTCGATTTTTTTGTTCGAAAAAAAAAATGGCCGTTTTATAGCCAAAAAAACAGCCGTTTTTTTCGTTAAAATCGAACCATTAACTTTGACTGTCCGCCATTTTGTGAAAAATGAATATTTTTTAAAATCCTTCGATTAAAGACTAGTTTATACTTATATTTGACTAAATCCATCCGAATTTTTTTTTCAGATGATCCACTTCACCGCAATGTTGGTAACCGCAAACCGTGTATATAAAAACATTATTTCATTGACGGCCATTTGCCACTAAAAAATGTAATATTTTTCAATAAAAAAATTACTGAAAGTTCTTCAAGATGTGTTCTTTAAGATGGTATATTGATCGATTAAAAAAGTTTTGTAGTTTTCTTTTTAAAAATTCATGAAAAAGGCCTTTTTTGCGCTACAAGTGGGGGTAACGCCTTAAGGGCAGGCGGATGAATTCGATCCGGGTCAAATTGCCCAGTGTGTAAAAGTCGTGGCCAAATATAAGTGTGTCAAGGAAGGGTTAAATATTACAAAATCACTATTATTATACGATACCAAAGGGTTCAAAATTACTTTACATTGTAATTTATTAATAAAACGTATTTTTGATTTGAAAAGTACGAGTATTTTTATTTTAATATAAGTTCCGAACATGGGGGTTGTGTATGGAACACATATTCTTCCAATAAGATGGCGCAACCTGCCACACTGCGGATGAAGCAATGCAGTGATTGCCGACGAAGTTTTATGACCGGGATCGTGAGATTTGACGCCATTGGACTTCTTTCTTTAGTGTTTTCTCAAAGGAAAAGTGTATGCAAATGACGCCCAGACCATTCCGGATCTGAAGGAAGCAATTGTACTCGACATTAATGAAAATAGTCCGCAATGATGCCAAAATGTTATTGAAAATTTCGTCAAAAGAGTGAACATTTGCAAACAGGGATGAAGCGGCCATCTATCGGATATTGTGTTTCACACATAATGTTTGTACCTTATATGAAAATTAAAATACTCGTACTTTTCAAATAAATAATGCGTTTTATTGATAAATTGAAATCTCAGGTCATTTTGAGATCCCCTATCTTATAATAATACCATTATTATACGATACTATTATAATAATACTATTAAGGGGGGATTGTCTTTTTTTTGCAAAATTTACCGCTTTTTGGGAATTTTTTTGTGACGAAAGTATACAACGGAAAACTTGTGAAACTTGGCATATAGTTTTATTGATCTGTTTACTACATACAAAAAAATTTTTAAACAATTTCATCAAAAAATCCCCCCTTAAACGTGTTTTTCTCGAAACAGCTTCTTCACAACTGGTGTGCACGATTTCTCAAAAACTATTCAACCGATTGCCTTCAAATTTGGACAGAATGCTCAGCTGACATCCTTTTATCGTTTGATGAAGCAAAAAAGCAATACGTTTAATAGTTTTTTATTTATAACAAAAAATCGATCAATTTTTTTCGAAAAATCGATACTTCAAGTTCAAAACGTCACCAAATCGTCAATTTTTTTTCCCTTCATTGAACGATAGCTATATGTGTCTAAAGTAAAATGCTTTTTGGGTTTTTGTTGCAGGATGAACGTGAAGGCTGTAATCGTGCACACCATCAAAAAAGGACCATCGCGCGTCGAGGGGGGTGGGAGGCGGATTTTTTTATGAAATTGTTTAAAACATTTTTTGTATGTAGTAAACAGATCAATAAAACTATATGCCAAGTTTCACAAGTTTTCCGTTGTATACTTTCTTCACAAAAAAATTCCCAAAAAGCGGTAAATTTTGCGAAAAAAAAGACAATCCCCCCTTACTATATAATACTACTGTACGATATTATTATCGTATAATACTGCTAGTTATACTAGTTATACTCTCACTTACTTATAGTTAATACTACTAGTTATACTACTAGTTGAGGGGAGATATACACCTAGGAGCCGAAGAAAAAGGTCATTTTTGTGAATTTTTTCAAGGAAAACTATTTGAAATTTCGGATTGGCGTTTTAATTATCTAAAAGTATATACATTCAAAAATATGTTTAATTTTCTTTATTTGAAAATATCAAAAATATACAAGGATATTGTATGATCCTTGGAGTGTCGTAAAAAAATCTGCGTATACGGTACCCACTGGCATTTCTTCAAAAGTCATCTGAAAAAAAAACCAAAAAGATGATTAAATTAAATACTATAATCTAGTACTTGTCATAGCCGATTTTGAAAATATCGATTTATGACAAAATGGCGGACGTTTGAACATAAATAGTGATTTTTGGGCCAAAAATTGGTTACTATTTTGCCTATAAAACAAAAACTAAGTAACGGAAAATAAAATCCTATGACAAGTACTAGATAATGGTGTATAGAATAACCGCAAGAAACCTCAAGGCAATCGGTTCATTGGTTTTCGCGAAATTTTGGGTACCGATTTTAAAAACGTGGTTATGAGAAAAACGCGTTTGAAAATTTGGGAATGAATAAATCATGAAATTTGTCAACTTGCCTGGAATCATCGATACCAGGCCCATTGTGTAGGTGTTCTACGGTCGACGAAATGTTCATAGCTTTTAAATCCTCGACCTCGATCATCTAGGTGTATATCTGCCCTTAATAATACTAGTAACTAGTTAACTGGTTACTTATCGTATATACTACTATAATCATAGTATCATATAATCATATTATTATTAAATAATACTATTGTGATAATACTATTATTGTATAATACTATTACAATAGTATTATCATATGAATATTATTATTATGATACTACTATTATTATATGCCACTATTATGACAGTACTATTATAACATTAAACTCTTAATATAATTTTTTAGTTTTATTATTATTCCAGGTATACCCTTTTAGGGTGTTTACACAAGAGATCCCTCCCTACATACACGTTTCCCCTTACAAAATTTTCTTACCTATTGCTAACTTATAATCTACTATCGTTTTGCCTTTCGGTTCCTCTCGCATTCGTTTTCTCATTTGCAACTCATTGAACTATCATTATATTATACTATTATAATAATACTATCATATTAATGTTATTATTATTATTATACTACTACTGCTATTATTATTGTTATTTGAATTATAATTTCAATTACTACGTTCGAAAACTGAATAGTCTCATTCACAAAACCAAAAATTCACAACACCGCATCTCGAAAGTTCGCGAATTACTAAATCGGATAAGAAATTGTATTTTTTATTTACTATAAAATACAATCTCGTATTTTCCCCCAGAGGTATTCCGCGAGACTGGCTTTCGACTCTTTTTTTTCTCTTCTCACTCTCCCTCTCTTTCTCCATCTTTCGCTTGGAGTATACAGATAGGTACTGTTGTGGCGTCTCTCATCATCATCGGTGTAATTTTCCGGGTCGATAAAGCGCGGCCGATGATTCAACCGCGATTACATGCACACTCTTCGATATTATTCCAAATTGCTCCGTGGCATAGCTCTCCGTCATTTATCTATCTGGTACGGCCCTCCTCTATATTCATACACGTACACGTACACACACAAACACACACATATTTGTGCAAGTGCAGAATGCGCCTTTCGCATGTACGGGGGCGCGTATACGTACAGCTGGTAAATAGTGAACACGCAGATTGGCGTTTATATGGCATCATATCGTGTACGAGAGTCCTACAATTCCGTGTAATCAGAAAAGTGACGAGAATAACACGAAACGCGTTATGCTATCGTACATGAAGGGGTACGAAAGCGCAAATCCTTCATGCACACTTATATATGTATCTAGATATGGGGAAAAGTGATTTTGAGGACCCTCGACTTCGAGGACTGTCCTCATACTCACCCATACGTAAACCCCAGTGTCTTCGAAATAACAGGAATACAAATGTGGGCATACTTCCGCAAAGGTCATTTCGAGGACCGTCCTGTGACCAAAATCATCGTTTCCAAGAGAACAAAATCGAAGGGGTGTCCTCAAAACAGCCGGAGGGGCTGATAGACAACATAACGTAGTTATAACGGCTTCAAAATATCCTTGACTCATATTTATATATAGAAAAGCACAAATCCTTCATCCACACTTATATATGTATGTTGATATAGGGTAAAGTGATTTTGAGGACCCTCGACTTCGAAGATTGTCCTCAAAAGAGCCGGACGGGCTGATAGCCAACATAACGTAGATATAGCGGCTTCAAAATATCCGTGACTCATATTCATATACAAAAGCGCAAATCCTTCATCCACAGTTATACATGTATGTAGATATAGGGAAAAGGGATTTTGAGGACCCTCGACTTCGAAGACTGTCCCCATACTCACCCATACGTAAACCCCGGTGTCTTCGAAATAACATGAATGCAAATATGGGAATATTTTCACAACGGTTATTTCAAGGACCGATTAAGAGAATAAAATCGAAGGGATGTCCTCAAAACAGCCGGATGGGCTGATAGCAAACATAACGTGGAAATAACGGCTTCGAAATATCCTTGTCTCACACACACACATATATATATATATATATACATATATATATATATATATATATATATATATATATATATATATATATATATATATATATATATATATACCGGCTTACTTATAAGGTATAAATATAGTGCGGGATGTTCTACGCATGCACAGGGAAGCTTTTTTCGTCGGATAATTTATGGGAGTCGTTCGAAGGGGATGGCAAACGATGGAATCGAGTCAATCGGGTAGCCGTAAAGATTCGAAGATAATCCGAAGAATTTTCCGCAGAAAACTTTTTTCTTTTACTTTGTTCTTCGGGTACGCGGAGGGCAGGCGTAAACAAATTGCGGCACGGATTGCTGAAGAGAGAGAAAGGATTCCCATCCAGGCTGAAGTCGATGTGGTGCAACTAATCGTAGAAGAGATCGCAGACACAGTTTCATCCGTCGACGGGAGAGGATTATGAATTTTTTATCGAACTTTAAGTTCGATTGTGTTGCGAGCTTTTTTTTTCTTTTGGTTTTCTTTTTGTACATTTTTTATGGGGAAACGTGTGCAGGTTTCTGAATTTTTTTGACAGTAAACAGTAATTTTAACAATAAATTTACTTTATATATAAATATAAAAAATACAAATACTTATAATTATTATGTATTATAATAATTATATTATAATTATATTTAAATACTTTTTATATATAAGTGTAATTATAATATACATAATATATTATATATAATAATAATTTATATATAATTATATATAAATATTTCTATAGACAGGAAATTTATATATAAATAAATACACGTTTTTACAGTAAAGAGTATCTGAAGTATCTTCTGCAATTCTTGTAGTGGAGAATATTTATAAACGTGGTAGATATGGTGGTTTGTGCAGACTGCTCTTTGGAAAAAGACCTTCGCGGTAACCACTCGGAAACAAATCATCCGAAATCAAAATCAAAAGCATTTAGTTGTTGCATGAAATTATTGGGTGCTTAGACGAAGTATTCAATACAATATGGGCTTTTCAAAAATGTCGGCAGTCCAAAGTGAAAGTATCTATTTTCAGTGAAAAAACGCTCTATTTCCGTTGATAAAAAAAACTATGCATCGAAAAAGAAAAAAATATTTTAAAAAAGATTTTGAAAAAGGAATTTTGAGAAAAACGCTTTCAAAGTTCGCCGGTTCGCGGAACCTACCTATAAACGTCCATACTCCCCCAAGTTTGAACAGATCGACTTGGAAAGTTATATTTTGAGAATCAAAAACCAAGAATCAAAAACCAAAGAATCTCTGGTTTTCTCAAACCTGATTCTCAAACCTGATTTTGAGAATCAAAAACCAAGAATATTCAAAAAAATGTCATCTAGGTGCAAGCACTTAAAAGCCGTTTTTAGTTTAAAGGCGTTTCACCTAGTAAAAACTAGTTTTTACTGAAAGGCTTCGTGACAAGTAGTTTTTCCTAGTGGAAACTAGAATTTACTGATAAATAAATTTGAATGTTAATTAAAACGAGTTTTGACGAGGAAAATACAGTTATGACGCAATTAATCAGTTAAACCTTCGGCTGCATACTGGGTCATTTTGACCCCGTGATTTTGACCCACTTTGAACGACAGTTTGGGCACGCAATATTCTTTTTCTTTAAAAAATTAATTTAGGCCATGAAGTAAGGACCATTGATTACCCAAACAAACCCAAACAAAAAAGGCATATTTACCGAAATACAACGATCTGAAAAACGTCTGGGGTCCGACCGACCCCACATGCAGTCAGAGGTTCGTGCCGGAAGTGTGCAGTCGAAGAGTTAAAATTGTTGGGGTTTGCTTACGTCTGTTGTTAGTTGCAACTAACAACTTGGGTCTGCATTTTAGTTGTAACTAACATTCAAATTTATTTGTCAGTAAATTCTAGTGATTTTTAGGAAAAACTAGTTACAATGAACGTGTTCTAGGAAGAACTAGATTTCACTAGATAAAACGCGTTTAAGTTGAAAACACCTTTTAACTGCAACAAAGTGACAATTATACATACAGGCTGCCAGCTACAAGGTGGCCATATGTTTCTTTTTAAAGCTCTTGCGTAGAGATTTTGCAACTGAGAAAAATATGATATTTACTGGATTTTTACGTCATCTTTAAAACAAAAAGTATACGTTTCTGATGCGCAGTATTCACCATACGGAATTCGATAGTACGATATCCGGGGAGCCAAGTTTTGACCGTTGATTTTTGATATTCGAACCAAAATAATCAGAATTTTAACAATATAAAATTTTCCGTTTTAGCTTTCTTTAGGAATTATGAGCGCTTTTAGCGGTAATTGGAAATACGCCAAAATTGAACGATTGTAGTTGGCTGGTGGGTACAATATCTTTATTTTATCGCAAATAACGGAAATTGACCGGACGAGCTTCAAAAAGTATTTCTTTGTTTGGGTTTGTTTAGTGGTATCATATAAATACCCCTGAACGTAGTATTTACATAATATTCAACATAAATCCCGAGATTATAATGCTTTATTTATATATCCTCTGTTTATTTATAAAGATAAGAATTGTTCCATATAATTTCTACACTAAATTACTAAACGATATATTTTACATAAACTTGGAGCCTCACGAGTCCGAAGAGGGATGAACCGTATACTTTTAATCCGTCTTCGGACTCCTAGCGATTAAAAGTACTACTTCACTCTCTGTCTAGTCGCACTTGTAAGCGAGGGAAACATACTAGTATTATTTAAAATACATTTTTCGCTTCTGAGACACTGTTTAAACTATAAATTTCTGAGTTACCTTGCCCGATGTTCCTCGGAATTTTCGAATTCGACAAAATCATCATTTTCGATACCGATCTAAAAATTCTAATTGAAACGCAAAATAAGCGAAATATCAACTTTTACCACTTTTCATATTTTGTTTATTTTGACTCGATAACCCTAAATTCACCGTCAAATCTTAGCAACCCGGACATCGTACTCTTTTCCAAAATTCCAATCACGAAACACTCTTGATGAACTTTCTTCAAATGGCATTCAATTCAATTTATCCACTTTGAAAATTCATCATCGATAATTTTTTTCTCGATGACGGGATACCCAAAAAAGTTTTCCACTATCGTGTCGTATCCACAATTTAATTATCTTTATTCTACTGTACTCAAAATGGAATTTTGATTTTTGTCCACACTGCTCAAGTTTTCCTGACAAATACCACTAATAAAAAACATACGTTCAATTTTTTTTTTCGAAGAAACGGAAAAACCTATTAAAAATGATATTTTTCTTGTAAAACACATGGCCACCCAATAATGGCTACCCTCCATGAATATAAATATATATTCTCGTTGCTCCAACATATGTTCGTGTGTGTGTGTGTGTGTGTGTGTGTGTGTGTGTGTGTGTGTGTGTGTGTGTGTGTGTGTGTGTGTGTGTGTGTGTGTGTGTGTGTGTGTGTGTGTGTGTGTGTGTGTGTGTGTGTGTGTGGGTGTGGGTGTGTGGGTGTTGCTATCAGTATCTCGGGGCGTTTGCCAGGAGGGTACAAGAGGACAAGCCTGGAACAAAGTTCTGTACACGTGTACATGTACAAAGCTTGCGCCGAGAGGGGCCGAAAGATTGGCGAACTGTCAGGGGGCGGGGGAGGGGTGATGTGGTTTGGGGTTGCTCTTTTCGCTCGCGTATCCTCGTTCAGGCGATTCCGCTGTCTCTTCTGCTTCTTCCTCATTCTCCTCCACCTATTCCACTCATTCCTCCTGTTCTTTCTCTTCTTCTTGGCGCAAAGCTATCCGGCATTCGAGGCACGTCATCCCCCGCCAGTGGTACGTCATTCGCCCTGCCGCTAATCAGAACTAACCGCCGCTCCGTGCTCGGGATTCGTGAAAGAGTGACTGGAAATTCCACGGCCTGACAGCGAAAGCACAAGAATAGATACATACATATACACACACACGCCCACACACATATATATATATATATATATATATATATATACGTATAGTAGGTAGGGGGTCTCGGAGAAAAATGACAGCCAATGAAGGGAGATTGAGTGTACATATGTATAGTTTCGAATATACTCCGCAGTACAAGAATTTGTGGTGACAATTGCAAACAATGATAGAAAACAAAAGAATATATGTATGTACACGTGAATATATAATTATATATATATATATATACACACACACACACACACAGATATATATATATATATATATATATATAGGGTGTCCCGTTATAAATGGATAATTCTACAACTGTCGATAGATCAGATCAATTTCAATTTAGCAAAAGTCCAGGTTTTATAGGCAGGCTATCAAAGTCAGATGTTCGAATTGGTTTGTATGAAAATTCTGCATAAGATCTTTTTTCATAAAGTTTCCTTAACATTTAAGGAGCTATACCAGTGTGAACGCCGAAAATTTTGGTAATTTTCGGGAATTTTTCGGAAGAAAAATTCTCAATTAAATGTTTCGGAAAATTAAGAATATATTTGGCTATATTTGACCTATATTACATAATTTTTTCATAGAAAAATATTGAGATTCAAGCGACTTATGCGCTGCCTTCGGAGGCGCCAAAAAAAAAGTTCCTCCACTGCTGACATGATTGCGGCCGATTGAGTAGCTGCAACTGAAAAAGGAAGAAAATGACGTTAAACTGGAAGGTATTTCCTGGACAATGACGTGGCATTTTCGCAAAGTCTGTTTTCTTGCCTATAAAATGGTCGTTTTTTTAAATGCCAAATCGTCAATTTTCATCCCATCAAAAATATCCTACGTCATTGTAGAGTAAATAAATTCAAGAGTACTCAGTTCAAATTTCAAGTCAATCGGATAATTGCTCTAGTCAGCAAATTTGAAAAATCTCATTTCGAGAAAAACACGTAAAATGATTAGAGATACGGCCTTGAAATTTGTACAGGATATTCTTGAAAGTATAAACTGTCGAAAAAGGCAAAAAATCGATTTTTTTAAAGGATAAAATGAAGACTTTTCTAGATAAAACAAATAACCAAGTATTATTAAAACACATTTTTAAAACACCGGGTCAACAAAAGTTATTATTTGTAGAAATGGGATGCGAAAAACCAAAAGCAACCAAAAACCGTGGGTCTTTTACCAAACTGAATTTCCAGCACATAGTAGAACATGATCTGACCTATCAGGATTCTGTTTGAGTCTTTCGTATCTCCATTTTTCAGCTTCTCTTTTTCTACAAAGTCATTTACCAAACTGAAATTCCAGCATATAGTAGAACATGATCTGACCCATCGACAGTTGCAGGATTATTCATTCATAACAAAGATGGGCGATTCCCCTGAAATTATTACTATGCAGGCTGGCAGAATTTATAAACAAAAAAAAATCATTTTTTCATTGAATATTGCCATTGACTTCAGTTTTAATCGATGTAACACAATTCCCTATCGATCACACTGGTTTTTCAGTTTAGAGAGATTTATCATGATCAATAGAACTAGTAGGGCCAGAGGAATGATGCAAACTTTTTCCTATCAAGTTTTCATTGGTTTATTAATATCTTCTTCTCATTTTTCTTTGAATATTGATCACGCTCTTTTTGTTTCAACTTCTTTTTTCCGACAGAATCCTGTTTGAGTCTTTCGTATCTCCATTTTTCAGCTTCTCTTTTTCTACGAAGCTTTTCTTCTTTCGATAGCGGCATGGCAATAATCTAAGAAAATCATTTTTATGTCACCTCATGCATATCCACACATGCGTAACCAAGATGATGTCATTCCTCTGACGCATCGATCATGCCTCTGGATCTCACATATCGGATGAGTAGGTGTCCAAAAGTCCTACTTGAACAGGGAAAGAGTGACTTATTTCATTGGAAAATCATACAGTTAATGATGACCAGAGAAATTACTCCCTGCTCTCTGACACCACCTCATAATACATAAGCGGGCGTCCATAAATTACGTAACGCAAAATTTCCCTCCCCCCTCCCCCACGTAACGGAACCGTAACGCTTGGCCGGACCCCCCCCCCCCGTATCCCGTTACGTAACGGGTGTTTTGTCGTCAATAATTGCGATTTTTTTCATCGACATAACTAATTATGAAAGTATCGGGTTTATACTCATTTTATGAAGTATATATTCATCTAGTTTTATACCAATTTTTATGACAAAATCTTGAAAAATAACCGAGATATATGCCGTGATTTGACGACGAAAAAAAAAATTCTCTTCATTGTCCCATCGATATCTTTATGAAAGGTTATCTGTAAATTGAAAGTCAACAATTTATCGATATCTATACAACTGTAGCTATCGTTATGCGTAGCCGTTTTTTTGTTTTGTTTTTTTTTTTTACATAATGCCAACAGTTTGAACATTTTTTTCTATTTTCAAGGCCCTTTTTCTGTATTCAAGCAGTCTTTAAAAATATTAATTATCAAACGTTAAAAATGCGCATACGTACAGCCTTAGTCACTGCGATTACAAAAATGTTTTTTAAAAAATTGAAAATCGGTTGATGAGTTTTTAAGAATTCGCTCGGACAAGATCGAAAAAAACTAGTTTCGAGAAAAAAGCGTTCAAAGTTTTCGTTCCGTGTTTCTTGATATAACGTTACATGTACTTTCAAGAATTATAAAAAAGTGTCCTTCAAATTTAGCTTGGGGGATGTGGGAAAGCTACTGTGCAAGTTCTTGCGCAGTGATTTCCCCCCTTAATTGACATTGCGTATAGAAAGCTGTGAGCTGTCCACGGTAAAATTGCACTCGAGGTTTAAATAAAAAACTTGAACATGCAGAAATTTTGCTATTTCTGGCAGTTTTAAAATCCGGACGTAACGCAAACCTTGACCCCCCCCCCCCCCCCTATGTACGTACACCGTAACGCCTGGCCGACCCCCCTCCCCTCGCCCAATTGCGTTACGTACTTTATGGACGGCCCCTGAGGCCTGTAGAAAAAAAAGCGTAAGCTGCAAAAATGATATACGACACAATCAGTTTCTTCAGAAAAGTACATGTAGAAGGCACTGTCCTAACACGCATGATCAGCTAGCGCCACTCGTCATGAAATACATGAACTTATTTACAGCTCTCCAGAGAAATGATTGAGAAAAACGCTTACAAAATTTCGTTATTTATTGTGACATACCTGTGCTCATAATTTTTTTGATTTTTCAGGAAGGAATTAAATAAATGTCTAATGGTTTTAAGGAAAGTTTTTTTTTCTGACGTTTTCGAATCTTTAGTACCTCTTTAGATAGCTAGTGTATATGAAGTCTGGATGGTTACGCTCCAGAAAAATGATTTTCATACTCAAAATACGGAAAAAATAACGACGATTTTTCTGCGAAATCAGTTTTGTAGGAAGAATAAAAAAACGTTTAAACTGTTGTATTAAAAAAAACCTACAAAGTAATCGAATAGCACATATTAAAAAAATCCGATTACATGCAAAATTATCATTCCGGGAGAAATACCGATGTGTATATATATATATGGGTAATTCATTAATTTATTTGCACTCTCGCTCTCTCCCCTTTCCTCTTTTGATTTTCTTAATCCTCCATGTAGGCATAAGTAACTAACGTAACGAATGCGACTGTTAGTTGTTATCTTAAAGCACGTACACGTGTAACCGATCTATTATCAGCAGCTTGAGCCACGTACGAGGTGTATATATATATATATATATATATATATATTTATATACATTTATATATATTAATTTATACGTACCTATATGTATATTTATAGATATCCAACAGCGTTTTCTCCCTCTCTAGAAAAATAATTAAAACCCGTGACAGTTGTGAGATAAATTAACGCGTTTCGTTTTATTCTCGCACGAAGGGAATCTCGTAATTGCGGCGTCAAAAAGGATTCCTTCATATGTGTGTGTATATATATATATATATATATATATATATATATATATATATATATATATATATATATATATATATATATATATGCATCGAAGAGGCCGCCGCAGGTACAGTCGGGAAGCGTTGTATATTTTTTCCTACCCGCCCGTTTCAAATCGTCTCTTTTTCGATGAACTTTTGCACGTAGGAAATGGAGAAGAGCGTGCGTTTTTCACCCGCTGCATCGTGCGAGTCCTACTCACGCGCCTGAGATCGACGTTTCCGTGCGTGCGCGCATGATGCGCATTTTATGTATGAACATATTAGAGTATAGATATCATTTGTGTGTATACTATATGCATGTGTAATTGCAAAGAATCTCCTGCGAGTTGGCGCCTCCTTCTCAGCCGGATGTCCTTTATCGCGGGTTTACGAGACTGGAGAATCTCGTGGAAAAGTCATAACCAATCTGCGAGGAATTTTTTTTCGCGGTGTCTCGCGATATTCGCGGGTCGTTTGGGAAGCTTGACAAATAAATTTAAATTTTCGAGTGCATATATATATAATATACAGGGTGTCTCAGAATGTATGTAGTTAAGAGTATCTAATTCAATATTTCGAGTATCTGAGTAAAAATTTATGTCCATTTGTATAAAAAGTAGATATAAATATCGTTGAATAATTAAATATATTCAGGCAGACTATTGTCTTTAATGGTTTACTGAATTTAATAATAAATAACAATCCCGACGAATGAGAAATCTAAATTGGTATTGCTTCAGTTATTCATTCAAATTTGAATAGAATACATTTTTTGAGATTTTGTTTACTTATTATTATTATTAAAATGGATAAAATTCTCAACTAAGTTGATTCATGAGCAATTCGTTTCTAAACTTACAATTATATACACGTATACACGAGTGAACACGATAACAATATTTTATCACGATTATATCGATTTATCGCTTACCAATATCAATTTGCAACTTTAATAAAATTCGTAAATTTCATTCCACCGAAAGAAAAGGATTATTTATTTATTTTTCATTATTTTTATTCTTCCTAGCTCATATCGCTTTGGCTTTGCCCCTATTTATCTCAGAATGAACTACTATGTGTATATTCAAATATATATGTATATATTTCTCTCACAAAGAGGGGTTTGACAGCGCGACACTTCTCAAACCCCCACCCCTTCTCGCCGTCGGCCCCTCGGTGTCGCAGCAGCGTTTCACTAATAATTAAATCGATAAGTTCGATGAGCGAGTATTACAAACGCGACGCAATAAATAATTGCTCCGAAGATTTTCCATCGACACTCGTTTTGCTCTCGCGGCTCTTTGAGCTGACTTTTTGATATTTTTTTCCACTGTCCTCGCCTCATCTTGGATACGTAGAACGGTTTTTTTTCATCAATAATTATATAAACGGTTGGCATATTGTGGAAGATATTTTGCAGCAAGAAAGAAAGGGAGAAGGAGGGGGGGAGAGAGAGAGAGAGAGAGAGAGAGAGAGAGAGAGAGAGAGAGAGAGAGAGAGAGAGAGAGAGAGAGAGAGAGAGAGAGAGAGAGAGACACAGAGAGAGAGAGAGAAACAGAGAGAGAGAGAGAGAGAGGGAGTGATGGACAGACAGAGATGACAGAGAGGAAGAGAGCGAGTGAATACGATAAAGTAACTGGCTAATTAGCCTAGTGTTTACATAGTTTAACGTTTCTCCTCGGCAACGAGCGGAGAGCGAGCAGCACAGCAAAATGTGCACATCGTCTTTTCGCGAAGACTCTCCATTCTCTACTTATTCTCGTTCTCACTCTTGGCTCCCTCTCCCTCTTTTCTCACTCACTCTCAGTCTCTCTCTCTCTCTCTCTCTCTCTCTCTGCGAGAAGAGCCGTCGCGATTAATTCCCGCGGCACTTAATTAGTAGCTCCCGCGCCCTCGTATATGCATGACTCTGTACGTGGTCTGCGTTGCAAAATTTCCCGCCATAGCCCGAAGGAAACCACAGAATTTTTCTTTTTTTCCCCTCCCCTTTCTATTTCTTTTATTGTTTCCGCGGTTTCATTAAAATCTTTTTTTTTTTCCTTTCTTTGCCTACTCAATAATTATAATACGAATCATAATGATATAGACGATAATTATAACAATAATAACTATTGTTCTTCAATATATTAATATTTCGTATTTTGTCATAATAAAAACATTGTTATTATTATGATACAATGACAATAACAATACTAATTTTGTATTGGTATTGTTATAATAATGATCACTATTGTAATTGAATTTATTAATGTTTTACATTTCATTATAGCAAATACATTTCCATTTTGATATCATAATAATAACTGTAATAATGAATTTGTACAATTTCGCATTTTATTATAGCAGGTGCATGATTATTATTATGATATAATAATAATAACAATACTAATGTTATACGGTTATTATTATAACAATAATGACCATTGTAATTCAATTTGTTCATTTTTATATATTATCATAGCAAATACATCATATTGTGATATTGTAATAATAATACCAATGCAATAACAATTGTCTTGATGTTATAATAGTAATTATTATTCTTATTCACTGTTATTCTTATTATTTATTTATTACTTTTATTTATAAGAGCATTTGAGTCTTATTAGGTAATTATTATTATTATTATTATTATTAAATCATGATCATAATGATAATAATAATACCATTATTGTTAATTCATCCCCTGAATCTGATTTTTTCCGAAAACACCAACTCCGGCATACGACATCATATTTCTTCGCTCACCTGGATCTCAACCCTCGATCTGTGTACTTTACCAAATGACATATCTGGAACACAAGTGCAATTCTCTCCGTACAATTATCGATATTTCTAGCGGCGAGAGGGCCTACGAATGCACGAAAAGGTTCCAAATCGAACAAAGGGGGAAAAATGAGATGCGAGGAATATTAGACGACAATGTCGACGAGGACGAATACAAAGGAGGAAGACGAGAAGATGGAAAGACGTGTAGGGGTTGAGGAGAAACGGGCGCGAGAGTAGTTGCTGCAGCACGAACGAGGCGGGCACAGCCATAGGATAGAAGTTACCTAATTTACACACCTCCGGCACACTTCTCGATGAGGCTCCTCTTGGCCACTCTCGTTTCGCGCTTTTCTCGGAGCTTTCGCAGCTTCGTCGTTCCTCTCGTCTTTCCCGCACGTCCTTACCACCGCTATGTATACATGTATAGACTTCCGGTTGCCTCCATCTCATTCCCAAGCGACTAATGCCGACGGAACTTTGCCGACGATTAAAACGCTTTAGTAATTAACTAGGTCTCCTCACCTACGAAGCGAGAGAGGAAGAGACAGAGAGAGAGAGAGAGAGAGAGAGAATGTGTGGTAACGGCGTGAGTTGGCGGTCTACTTGCCTGGAGGATCCTTACCGACATATACAGCCTCCTGCTTCTCGAGCTCCCCTCCTTTCTCTCTTTCTCTCTCCGTCTTCCTCTTGCCCTCAGCACCGAGAATTGTCTCCCTCACGTGGTTGAACTTCCGCAGCGAAATCTCGTGGTTCCTCCGGGCGAACGGTTCGTCTCCTCTCTCTCTCTCTTTCTCTCTATTTTCATCTTACTCTTGGCCGGTTGTGTCTCTCGCTTATTTAGGGGTGGCTGCACCAGGGGTTGCCCGGGCAACCCCGATTCTACAACGTATGTACGCGCCACATCTCTCTCTCCCCAAGCCTCCATTCTGTCCTCTTTCTCATTCTGGCGTTGCCACGGTAACTCCTCGGCCTGAGCCGATCTTCCTCGCGCGCCCTCTCCGGATCCTCGCAGCATCCGACCAACCAACCTTCGGCCACGCTTTCGTCCATCTCTTTTTATTGTTCTCTCTCTCTCTCTCTCTCTCTCTCTTTCTCTCTTCCTCCGTCTCTTGCATTGCGCATCTCGCCGGATTCGTTTCCCTCAACCTTCCCCTCGCGGTTCTCCCTCCTCGCGACTCCGACACACACACGCTTCCTAATTTTTCTCCCGTTGTCACGCGTACGCGCCTCCGCGACGTGAGATATATTCAATTGCACGAGGTGCACGCGAAAACAGCGCCTGGATTGCCGAAGGTCGGAAGGAAAGGTAAAAATGTCCGTCAATATGTTCCCCGAGGTGAACTTCCAATTGTACGGCCTAATGTTGAAATCTGCATAGTTGGACTGAAATGAAAAGGGATTTTTCTTTATTTTCCGATCTTTCGTTCGACGGGTTTAGGCCAAGAACACATTCCATGGGATCCTTATTGCGGTGCTGCAGCCTGAGTTTTTGCGGAAAACGATTTTGGGTAGTGGAGAAATAATGGAGTCGGATTGCGTTCCGGTGAGGAATACTCTAGCAGCATTGGGAACGAAGGTTATCCCTTGAAGGAGTTGGTATGATGGAAGACACGAGATTGACAGGAGTCCGGGACTCGGAGGAAGTTTATTCTGGCATTGGAGTAACTCACTTTAGAACCGATGCAATTCTGTCTGGAAGGCAGAGTCACTAATGGCAGTATCCTGTAGAAGACTATGCATGAATGACTGCTTCGATTTTGGGGATCAATCAATTCTTCGTCAAGTGGAGAGAAAGTGGCTTTTATTTCCGACCAGTGTGTATAGAAATCTAGTGTTCGTGTTTAAGAAACTTGCTAAATTTACCAAGCCAGAAAAAATGTCTTGTACACTAGTTCATTTAGTGACTAGGAATGGAAATTCCTAGTCACTGAATGTTATTGAGAATGCCTAAGTACCTAGCTTGCTACTCCATTCCTAACTTATAACGTTGAAGTTTGCATCGTTGAAATGCAACGAAAACAATTTTCTTTTAATTTCCCAAATTTCCTTGGGTAGATTTGAGCTACGAAAATCACGCAAACATTTTTCAGGATTTGTATTTAGGGATCTACAAAAAATTCGCTATATATGATTTTGAATAATGGAAATAAGAAATAGAAAAGGATTTTCGTTGCATTCCAACGATACAGACTTCAACCCCATCCTAACTTGCCGATCCGATTGCGAACGCCACCTCCATTTCTAATTCTCCAGTCTCATTGGCCAACGTCATTTTTATTCCTAGCTTGCCAATCCCATATGCAAATTTCATCTCCATTCCCAACTTGCAATACCATTGCCAACGTCATCTCTATTCCTAGCTTGCCAATCCCATTGCGAACGTCAGGTACACTTCTAACTTGCCAATCCCATAGGCCAACTTTGTCTCCATTCCGAACTCGCCAATTCCATTATCAACCTCATTTCCATTCTCAACTTGCAACCCCATTGCCAACGTCGTCTCCATTCTTAGCCTGTCAATCCCATTTCCAATGTCATGTCCATTTGTAACTTGCCAATCCCATTACCAACGTCATTGCCATTCCTAACTTGCTAATCCCATTGCCAACGTCATCTCCATCCTTGCTTGCCAATCCCATTGCGAACGTCAGGTCCATTTCTAACTTGCCAATCCCATTGCTAATGTTATGTTCATTCCTACCTGGCCAATCCCATTGCCAACGTCATTTCCATTCCTACCTTGCCAATCCCATAGCAAACGTCATTTCCATTCCTAACTTGCCAATCCCATTGCGAACGTCGATCCATTTCTAACTTGCCAATCCCATTGCTAATGTCATGCTCATTCCTACCTTGCCAATCCCATTGCTAACGTCATTTCCATTTCCACCTTGCCAATTCCACTGCTAACGTCATTTCCATTTCTACCTTGCTAATATCATTGTCAACGGCTAGTTACCTTCCATATAGTCTTGCCAATGTCATTCCCAATGCCAGTGTCATCACCAGGCATCAAACAATGCCCATACCATTCCCAGATGCCTGCAGTGAGAAAATTAGGGTCCCAGATGAGAGGAAACCAACTGCGAATGCGCCAAGGACACGTCAAGGATTCCTCATTCGACGGAGGCGCCGCAAGAGCGGCGGAGTGAAGCGGGAAGTAAAAATAGCGATGCCTGTATAAGAGACACAGGGAGGGAGTGTCATGAAAAATTGATCGACCGCGATATCTCACGTTTAGTCGCAATAGGCTCGGGTGCGAGAACCAAAAGAGAGAGACATAGATGGAGCGGAGGACTACGATGCGACGAAGATGAAGTAAAAGGGAGTATGCGAAGCGTTGAAGGAAGCAGGGCACGCGCACGCCATACATCAAATCCCCGGGAGCCTTCTTTAGTGTGTCTCCGCGTAGGAGCGAATGCCTGCCGGGTCCAACCGCGTACACGCTCGTGTTTCTTTAATATAAAAACTTAAATAACGATACACGAGCGTCATGACGGAAATGGGAAATAATCTTATGAATAAGTTTCTCCCTCGTGAATTTCCTACGAGAGCGACTCACGCATCCTCGATCTACTTTTCCACCTCCAAAACTTTCGCGTTCACCAGGGATTCGCGTCAACTGAATTCCTCTTGATTTTTCTATATTCAGCCCCATCTTGACTCCCGTAAGAATTTTCCGGCGCGCCCCGATCGTATTTCATGCGGGGAGGAAAAAAAAGAAGTTGAACGTGGATGAATTCCAATTATCCGCGGACTTTCTTTAGTGGGAATGATTGGTGAGGCGAGGATGAGACTGGCGAGAGTGCCGGAGGCGAGAGTGGCTCGAGGGTAGTGGCTCACCTGGAGGGAGGGCTTAATTTTAATTTCCTAATTTTCCACATCTCCCCCCCGAGCGCCCTTTCGCGTGTACTAAAACGAAGAGGGTAGATCGCCCGAGGCGCGGGTCATTTCCTCCGTGGAAGAGAAAAGGACGTAATTACTTAACGCCTTCGAGACCTCCAACCACCGTACACATCCCCAAACCCCTCAAACCTCTCCGGCGCTCACTCCTCTTCCCTATTCCGTTTCGAGCCCACCCCTCGCTTATTAAAAGAGGATCCGCGGGTACCACCACATTCGCGGCCCACGTGACGCGATGGGGGGACTTTTGAGTCACGCCCCGCGTCTTGCCGGAAATCGCGCCCCCAGGCCTGGTGTGTAAACTTTTATCTCGTTTGCCTCCTCCACTTATGACGCCGGAACGAGGAATGACGAGGACGACGCAAAAAAAAGGAAGCAGACAAGAGTGCTTACGCGAGTTGGCTCGAGATGACAAGCAGAAGCGCTCGAATGACTTCTTTCGCATGATCCTTGATGACGAAGCTCCCAACGGAGAAAAAAATTAATCATTCGGAATTGAACGTCCATCAGAGTTGATAAATTATAGACTAATTAATCAAACTGTCTTGTCGCTGATTGCGAGAACTTCTTCTTTTTTTTTCCAAGCGACACACACTTCGAGTCACCGTTATCCGATTCTCCCGGGGCCTCTTAATGACTGCACCACGATTCGTAGAGATCCTCCGAGTGAGAAGTCCAGCGGTTGGATGATGGGTGCACGAGGCTGCAGCAATCGATGCCAAAGCAACAGCAAGCTGCTGATATATCGACACCAAAGATTATGAAGAACCAGGATCCTGAAGACATTCCTGAGATCATGAAGACCAAGATTATGAAGACATTTCCAAAATCGTAAAGACATACCCAGGATCATGAAGACATTCCTAAGATCATGAAGACATTTCCAAGTTCATGATGACGTTCCCAAGATAATGAAGACATTCCCAAGATCATGTAAACCCAGGATCTTGAAGATCATGTAGACCCAGGATCTTGAAGATCATGTAGATCCATGATCTTGAAGTTCATGTAGACCCAGGATCGTGAAGATCATGTAGACCCAGGATCTTAAAGATCATGTAGACCCAGGATCTTGAAGATCATGTAAATCCAGGATCTTGAAGATCATGTAGACCCAGGATCTTGAAGACATTTCCAAGATCACGAAGATCCAGGATCATGAAAACATTCCCAAGTTCATGAGCACCCAGGATGATGAAGACCTTCCCACGATCATGAAGACATTCCCAAGATCATGTAAACCCAGGATCGTTGAGATTATGTAGACCCAGGATCTTGAACATCATGTAGACCCATGATCTTGAAGTTCATGTAGACCCAGGATCGTGAAGATCATGTAGACCCAGGGTCTTTAAGATCATGTAGACCCAGGATCTTGAAGATCATGTAGACCCAGGATCTTGAAGACATTTCCAAGATCATGAAGATCCAGGATCATGAAACCATTCCCAAGATCATGAAGACCAGGATCATGAAGAACTTCCCACAATCATAAAGACCTTTTTCAAGATCACGAAAACCCATGTAAATTGTCAGGACCATCATCAGGCAGATCATGAGTGCAGAAGCCCTCAATTGCGCTGCTTCCGAATGACAATGTGTATCGAAATCCACAACGAAAGGTGACGGAAGCGGGGAGCACGCTTTCTTTTTCGCTTCATCTTTCACAGGGGTGGCTTTTTTCCTTGAGCTGTGGGATTGCATCATCGCAGGTGGAGAGGGAGGAGCCATCTTGCGGTGGGTTTCGGGCGAGCCGCCAATTGTTTAGTGTCCCCACCACATAGCACTTTCCAGGATGAGAAGCAGAAGTGGAGAAACGTCGCTGCTACGGGTACTCGCAGATACATGTATACGTAGACTTGATCCTCGACAGCAGCGATGTATGGTGGAGTTAGGCTCGAGGAAGCGGAGGCGCGGTGTATTCAATTCGAGGGCACGAAAAAACGCGGCACAAATGGGCGTGTTCACTTTGGATAAACGGCCGTGGTAGATTGGCCAAAGTTCCAGTGGAGTCCCGGGAGTAGAATCGCAAGGAGCCAATCCCGAGCGCGCTGGGTGGAAACTCGAACTGGTTTCCGAGCTGGCTCGTCAAGTCGATTATATCTCGAGGGGTGCCGCGTGGTGGGGATCCCGTAGAGCCGATGACTCTCGGGGGCAGCAGATAGTGCTATGCCGTTGGCTCGTGCCGTACTGTTCCACCCTGTATGACAGTCCTGGAGACCCACGGACTCCGAGGGACTGCGAGAAATCCCCCTGGTCCATCGACAATCAGTCGTTCGCGAGTCATCACTCACGACTAATGCCGATTTTCGTGAACCGGCGCCTCCAGCGTTACGAACAACTGGTGCGCGTGTGTGTATTGTGCGCGTGACATGATCGCGAGACTTGCCGTCCCAGCGAGCCATCAACACCTCCAAGTGGATTCGACTGGAAGACGATGAGGAATCAACGGATTCTCGGGGAACAGTCGAAACAGTGCTAGGGAATAAACGTATGGGAGGATCCACGGGGTGGTGGTGAGATTCGATGCTGGTTTCCTGGAGTTTTTAGTGCTGTGGTTGTCGTCAATGTCAGCTGACATGTTCGAAAGCTTCTCGGGTCGAAAGTGATCAAGCGTTGATCGGATATTGAGGTGGTGTTGTGATGCGGTGAGGGTTCCACGCTTTGCGTTGCTTTTCGACATTTCGTTGCGGTAAACATACATATTGATCGTGTTCAGCAAGGATCTCAGTGTCTTTTGGAACGAAGCTGATAGCCATACAAGCAGCAGGAGAGAAGCAGATCTGGCAAAAGATCGGACTGTGGTTGGCGCGCGCCGTCGGATCGGAGTCAACCACTCGACGCGGACAGCCAATCGTGCAGTTTAAGCTACCTGTCGGGCGAAAAAGTGTGTTAAAAAGTCCGCTAGCCGAAAGGTAATAAGCACCATTGCAGCAGTGATCGAATGCTCGGTCAGCGTGCACGTGGAAACAATTAGGAACAATACCGGAAACGAAGAGTAGGAAGTTGGGCGCCTGTTGGGGTGCTCGGGGAGATTGTTGCCACGTTGGTGCCGAACATGGTACTGGAACCAGGAGGTGGTTTGTCGTTTCCACCGCCTCCTGGTGCTGGCGGTAACGGGACCACCGGTGGATCACTCATCAGACCTGCCAGACCGTTTCACAGGCCTGGCCCGGTCTTTCCATTTCATCTGGCAGGATGGCCACTTCATCACGCCGTTATAGGACAAGTTCACAATCAGGTGCAACAGACAATGCAGGCACAGCATCAAGCAGCCACTGCTGCGGTCCGTTTGTTTAATCATTATCATCATCCCCATCATCCGATACCGGCCCTGGGGAATCATTCTCTAGTGCCTGTCACGAACGCTCATCATCCGAGCGCTCACCACCTTCATCACGTTAGTGATCCCGCTGAAGACGATGACGACAAGAAAGGTAGGAATAAATCTGCCGCCGCAACATTATCAGGCGTGCATACTTGCTAGATCGCGAACTCATCGATCACCGAAGTTCGCCAATGGATCAATGATAGATTCCATCATCGCGAATCCTAATTTTTTTTACGTTCCTTGCCATACAACTGTTGAAACCCGATTTATCGTTTGATTATCGACCCAAGTGGGCCATGGATTTGAGGTGAAAAAGTGGACGAGGGAAATAATCCGGAACAATGTCCGAGGATGAAACGATCCACGGGGAAACGGTAGAGTCTAACGCGGTCAATCATAAGATCGTTTCGAAGAATCCCCAGGGATCGCTTAGGGGGTTCAACATCGCCACTCCCCATTATCCGCCTTGTGATACCCGGCGCTTCAAGCAACACCCTACTTCCTTTGCTCAGCGGCGGCCGACGGCCCCAAATATTCTCGTACGAGCTCAAAGCACCGCAATTCTGCCGGAATAGAGGGGTGCGAAAATCTGTTTTTTACGTGATCCCATTCGCGCCCCCTGATTCTTGTTTATACCTGACTCCACTAGGCTTATACCTATATATGTAGATCGCACTCCCACGCTACGTGACTGTTAAACGAGACTCGGCAGGCACGAGGCTCTCGATCGTTTCGCCTTCCCTGAGAGAACATCCGCTTCTAAGGTATCCACTGGGAATACCAGAACAAAACCACCCTCCCGTGGCCCAAGTTTAGAACGAAAGCCTCAAGTTATTTGAAACTCGTAAAGTGGAAATGGCATTGGGTTTTGGCAAAGTGTGCGAACGAGTTTAAGAAGGCAAAAAGACTGATTCGAGTCAGCGAATCTTTTTTTAATGATATTTATTCGATCGCCAGAATAAATAAACGGAAACTTCAGACAAGTGATGGTTGAAGCTATTGGAACTGTTTTGGATTGGGTATTTACCGAAGGGCTTCCTCATGAAGGCTGAAGGGATGTCCTGTTGAAAGGATAGTCACAGTTCCTCGTGTTCTACTTGACGGATCTGAATGAAAAAAGTGCAGGCTATTTCTGGGAGCTTTTACTTCCACATGCCGAAAATTCGAAAATCGTAGAGTGAAGATGGCATTGTGTTTTGGGAATGTTTCTGATCGAGTTAAAGAAGACAGGAATCCTGATTCGAGTCAGTGAATCTTTTTTTTGTTCTTTATTCAATTGATCACTAGAAAAAACTCGAAAATTCTGTCAAATGATGATTGAAGCTATTGGAACTGTTTCGGATTGACTATTTACCGAAGAGCTTTTTCATAAAGGCTGAACGTATGTCCTTTTAAAAGGAAAATCCTCATCCCCATTTCCTCATATTCTACTTGATGGATCAGGATGAAAAAATTGCAGGCATCTTTTGGAAGCTTTTATTTTCACATGTCAAAGATTAAGGGGTCTTCTCACTTTAGACGCTAAAAAGGCTATTTTCATGATTTTTTTCATAGGTTTATATTAATATATTATGACTTATCGATATAAAAGTTGTTACGCTTAATAAATACACTTTCGGAATACATTTACAAAAATTCACTATTTATAGACAAAAATATTAGTTAAAAAAATGTTCTAAAAATTGCAGGTTTGCGCTGTTGATGAAATCTCGGAGATGGATCATCCGAACCAAAAAATCGAACGGTTTTAGATTCGTTATATTAATGGCTATAGCGCATATCATACGATTCTTGATATATGCAAAAATAACAAAATGGCGGACATTTTTCGAAAAAACTTTTAAAAACGTTTATTTGTTCACCGTTTTGGCAAAAATATTGAAAATATCGAAATTGTGAAAAATCCTTGATACGCGCTATAGCTATAGTTGTAAAGAATATGTGGTTAAAATTTCATAACGATCGGATCAGTAGTTTCGAAGATTTCATTAACAAGCCGTCGAAAAACGTTGTTTCGAGAAAAACGCATTTAAAGTTTTTTTGGGTGACATAAATAAAATTAAAAAAAAATTAAATGTATTTCGAAAGTGTATTTATTAAGTGTAACAACTTTTTATCAATATCTATAATATAAACCTAGAAAAAAAGCTTTTTTTTCGCGTCTAAAGTGAGAAGACCCCTTAAGAAAAAAAAGCTTCAGCCGCTTTTACGCCAACTTCGCTCAAACAGAAAGCCAGACAAAATTTCCAACAATGATAGGTATCGCTTCAGCACCCTATTCCAAACCTATCAGCCTGAGAAAAATAATCCACAGGCAGACACTATAATTTTACAATATGAGAAAGATGATTGTATTTCGTTGAGCCATGTTCCCTGAGAATCAACTTTGCGACGGTTCGTCCCCGTTAAACAAGCTCGTGTATCGATCTAACGACCCAAACCGGAGGAACGAACCGGAAACTAGGTTCGTCGATAACAAGCGCCAGATGTTGCATCAATCCTCACCTGATTGATGGTAACAATGGCCGAAGAAAAGGGCACGTTAAACCATAGCCGGAAAATAGAGTCATTTTCTTCATCCTGGTTACCTTCGTCACACTTTGTCATTGCCTTTTTAGACCCACCACAGTCGAAGGCCGAGACTTCATTGGAGCCGATTAAAACTTCGTTACTCAATTTTACGTAGAGTCTTTGAATAGTGTCTGAAACTACCAATTTTCCAGCGACTCGGAAATTCTCGACACAGGGGATGTTCGTAACGAAATCACTTCAACCCTCCGGGGTAACGTGTCATTCGCGTTCTTCGTATAACATTTCGTAAATATGCGAAGAGGAAGGAGCCCAGAAAAAGATGATCATGATGTTACCTGGACACTTCTTGTCATGCCCCTTCGACCTAATCGTTAAATAATGACGGGATGCGGCAGCCTCCGGCTGTTCCCCTCATAGAGCAAAAAACTCGGTTGCATCGGGACTCGCATTCGTAATGGACCCTCTCACGTAATAATATAACAGCGATAATTACCAAAACATTTTCTTAGCCGGCATTTTCGTGTAATATTCAGTTAAGCCTTGAACGAGTGAAACGGACAATACCCAAAACCAATGTGGTGCAGATTGACAGGTCAATGTCCGATTGTGTTTTGGCCATTTTTGATGCTGCGTGAGGATCATGGAGGTCATTTGGCGAAGCATCAATGGATGCTCCATCCACATTCCAAGCTGTGGATGCGTACATGGTGCAGATGGAGTTGGAGGGCCTGGATGTTGGACAATGGAAAGTGAACCAAGTCAGGATATCGAGGAATACCTAAGACAGGAAGAGCAGGAGAGAGAAAGGAAGACGGAGGCTGGGAGAGGGAAGGTAGCGAAGAAAAACAACAAAACGGCTCGGGGGTAATAACTTAATTTAAACTAAACTACAGTTTAATAATTCTCTCTCTCTCTTGAAGAGAGCGAGGAAGAAGTCCCTTCTTTCGAAGGATAGTAGGAGCTCGCTCGCGCAGTTCTCTCGGTTTACGCCGCTATGGGCGAGAGAGAGCCCATCTCCTTCATATGGTTGTGGAGGAAGATGCAGCGCGGCTTCTCTCGCCGGGGCAACCGGCAATTTAAGAGCCGCCGTTAACTGCTGGTCGTTAGTCCCTTTTCAAAACTTCTTTCTTTCGCTTGGTCGTCCGCGCGGTAAGCTTCGCTCACGATCGTCTCTGGCCCCTTCATCGGTGGAGCCTCTTTCCTTCTCCTCATCTTGTACATCGTGTGTGCGCTCCCTCGGTCTTCTTCGATTCAACTTACAACCGAACCATCTTCGTAAAACTCTTTCTCTCGCTTTCTCGCCATATATGCCCATATTTACGCGTATACATTCGCGCCAAACCGATAGTTAATTCTCGGAGAGTCTCGCTCATTCGCGCCATATTTGCGTGAGTTCCTCGCCGTCGTCATCTCCGTTGCCTTTGAGGGGAACAGCTCCGGGGCTCGAATTTTCGATCGGCTTTGCGAGCTGTCTCAATGTACGACCATCGACAAATTGAAATGTCCGAATTCCTCACTTCAAACCTTTCGTATACCGAAGGCACCTCAAGCCATGCTCTAGCTCATCTGGTGGAATCGGTGCATCAATGGCACCTACTGCTGGACCCGTTAAGGGATCCTTCTGCAGAAAATTGTGGGGATCTGGAACAGGTGTTTAATTTGGCTTGTTCAATGGAAGACAAACAAACTCGATCTGATGATGACATTGGTCAATGACACCTATTGCTGGGCCCTTGGAGGGATCACTCCCTAACAGATTGTGGGGATTTCGATCTGGTGGTTGAGTTGGCCCATCCACTGGGACTAACATAATTGTATCTGAAAAATAACTCCATTCGATGATGGAATTGGTGCATCAATGGCACCTACTGTGGGACTCGTTAGGGGATCCTTCTGCGAAAGATTGTGGGGATCTGGAACAGGTGTTTAATTTGGCTTGTTGAATGGAAGACAAATAACTCGATCTGGTGGAATCGGTGCATCAATGGCACCTACTGCGGGATCCGTTAAGGGATCCTTCTGCAGAAAATTGTGGAGATCTGGAACAGGTGTTTAATTTGGCTTGTTCAATGGAAGACAAATAACTTGATCTGATGATGACATTGGTCAATGACACCTATTGCTGGGCCCTTGGAGGGATCAGTCCCTAACAGATTGTGGGGATTTCGATCTGGTGGTTGAGTTGGCCCATCCACTGGGACTAACATAATTGTATTTGAAAAAGAACTTCATTCGATGATGGAATTGGTGCATCAATGACACATACTGTGAGAGTGGTTAGGGGATCCTTATGCAGAAAAATGTGAGGATCTGGAACAGGTGTTTAATTTGCCTCGTTCGATGGATGACAAATAACTCAATCTGATGATGACATTGGTCAATGACACCTATTGTTAGGTTCTTGGAGGGATCGTTACCTAAAAGATTTTGGGGATTTTGATCAGGAGGTGAACTTGGTATTTCCACGGGAAGAAACATAATTCCATTTGATGATGGAACTGGTACATCAATGACACCTATTGTTGGGTCCTTCCGGGCATCTTTTCCTGCAAGATTATGGGGATTTGAATCAGGTGGTTAACGTGCTATGTTCACTGGAAGAAAGACAACTCCATCTGATCGTGGGATTAGTGCGTCAATGACAGCTCTTGTCAGGCTATTAAAGGGATCTTTCCTCAGAAGATCGTGGGGATTTGGATCAGGTGGTTAACTTGACCTGCTCACCAGGGTAAAAAATACAGCTTGAATGGCGGATATTAATACAGCCAACAGACTTGTTATTCTTATTCGGCCGAAACGGCCATCAACCACAGCTGATTTACGGCTGCCATTTGGCTCATCGGATCGGGGATCAAATTAGGCTCGCTTGAGTGTACCTTTTTTTCGGAAGATGCTTCCTTCCAAATGGCGCTTCGGAGTAGACCCAAATCGCGGTCCAAATTTGCATCAACTCATACATATATACAGACACAGGGAAGTTTGTATCTGTACCTAAGTAGCCATCAACCATCGACGGAGAGCTACATGTGAGTAGCACACGGAATGCGTGTCTGACTTTTCTGTTTCTCCACTTACACCCGTCGTTTTCGTAGTGTATAATGACCAACTGAATTATATTATGATACCTGAAGATACGCGGCGTGTAGCAGGTGTCAAACGCTCGTACAACATCACGAAACGTTTTGACAGGCTCTGATATTATTTCCCCGGGGATTTATCGCAAAGGAGAGTGAGAGAGAACAAGAGAGAGAGAGAGACCGTAGGGAATCCTTCGTCACGAATAACACGATTTAGTAAATCCTCCGTGCATATATCCTCCAGGTGTATGTCGGTAAGTTACTCTCAGCGCTTGGACGCTTCGTACACGCTTTCGTATTTTCGCGAATTCTCTTTGCGCATCGTCTCTCGTGGCACTTTAAATATCGACGATTAAATTCTTCAAGATGGCGAAACAAAATTGCGAACGATGAATAAATCAAAGGTTGCTGTGCGAACGCGATTGACGAACAATGCAGCGCGGAAAGTGGAGTGCCAACTTTCTACTCGTATCATGAATTATGGTGATTTTGCAGAATTCCTTTTTCACCAATAAAACGTGGCTCTTGATAGTTTTTCCTCGACTCCAGGCAGGAATATTATCTAGCCTTTTTCACTTTTTTTTTTCGCAAGCACTTGTGAGCTTTCACGACCCCATCCCTTTCGCTTTTACTCCACGCTTGGCGCTGGTTCCAGTTCTCCAGAGACCTCTCCAGGGGTGTAGTCCCCTAGTGTCGGCTGAGTGGTCACCCATCCGAGTATTGGCCAACGGGCCACCACCACCCTCGATCTCCCGGTCGGAATTCAACCCTCATTCAAGCACCATCAATCGCAACTCCTCGTTCGATCACATATCCTTTTTTTCTTTGAAACGCTTTCGAGCTTTTTTTCTCGATCGCCACCATTACGCGGATGGTCAATAACCGGCAGTCCTTTACTTCTCCTGTGGGTAGCCTCATCCGTATCGATTTTCCTATACGTACGAGCTTCCACGGGCGTCGATGAATTAAAAATAAACTGCAAAGTGCGATCGCCTTAGCATGTGTAAAATAATAAAATTCAATTGGCTTGCTCTTCCCGCCACAATTCGAAGCGGATTAAATTGAATAACGTTTTTTTTTCTCTTTTTTATCACTGGTTTCTTTCCCTGTTTCATTTCAATGAGAAATATCGTCGTCGTCGTGACTTGCAAATAAAACGAATATACTGTGTTTATACAGTTTCGAAATTGTTATTTAGTGCTCGTCGCGTATCCCGGGGCGAATAAAAGCCCATGTATATACGTATATATATATATATATATATATATATATATATATATATATATATAAATATATATATATATATATATATATATACATACATACATACATATATATATATATATACATATATATATATATAGATGCGATTATATTGTGCTTGAGAAATAAAATTGGAAGACTACCTTATTTATATGCTCATGTTGCTTACGTGCAAAACCGAAGAAGCGGGCTCTCGATTCCCTCGCGACGATCTGTTCAAGTTGTGCTCCTGCTGGACCAGATCTCGTTTGGACTGCCCCCGAGCGTCATAATTACCCAGTCCAACGTGATATACAGAGAGAAAGAGAGAGGGGGAGGGGAGGGATCTGCTCTACGGGACAGTGCGCAAGAAGCAAATAATTGGGTCTCGAAGTTTTATGATAGGATCCTGTTCGGGCCTCGTGCGCTCGCGGACCGAGGAAAAAACAAAATTCTGAAAAAAGGTCTAGGGAGGAAGGGAAAGGACAGAAAAAAAATTGTCGCGCGTAATCCGGCCAGTCAGCTCTATCGTTCAGCCTCCAGCTCCATTTTAGTCACCTCATCTATCAATTTTTTCGTCCTCTCGAGGATCGCTCCACCACGGCTGCCTTGCTGCGAATCCATCCTTTTCTATCTATCTCTCGCTTTTTTTTCGTTCAATGACGAGTTTCCATGTGCCCAGGGGTGAACCTGACGCGGCAACGAGACATCTCGATTATTTCATTTTTTTCTTGTTCGTCATCACATTGCCCGTGGTAACCCAGACACCACCGAACGGACTAATCACCAAAGTTATATTGACCGCGCGCTGGGCCCGTGGAATCTCTCGGGCAGCCGTGCCTGAGAGGAAGGAGTAGGCATGCATCGCGGTGGGAGTGGGGCCCATGGGCCTGGAGCGGAGGGTGCAGTGGTGGGGGTGGGTCACGAGGCTGGTGCTATCGCGTCCACCAAACGAGGCAGCCTATAAGTTCTATATGTGTGTATATGTATATGTAAATATTGTAATCCCCGAAGAAACTCCAAGAGAAATATCCGAGAAAAAATGCGGTGTGCTTCTGGGCTGGGATTTAAACCCGGAATTTTTCGATTGCCGGTCGTCTGCTCTGACCACTGAGCTACGCCAGCCCACTTACCTTACCTTTCACGGATAGTCTCAATATTCGCAACGCAACGTTACAATAATATATATATATATATATATATATATATATATATATATATATATAAACTTATGATAACATTTATTTATTCCATGAATTATAAGTTTCAATTAGATCCATTAATTTTTAATTACATTAATCATTAATTTAATACATTATTCGTTTCCAATAATTTCATTCATTGCTAATTTCACAAATGATTAGTTTCCGTTAATTCCATTCATCATCAATACCATCAATTATTCATTACAATATTTCCGCTTATTATTTATCCATTAATTATTCATTTTATACATGATTAGTTTCCATTAATTCCGTTTATTAGTAATTCCATTAATCTTTGGTTTTCATTAATTCTATTAATTATTGATTTCATAAATATATAAAATTCCTCTGCTTGTGCGGGTGTCTTCTTGGGGATGAAAGCGAGAAAAAAAGGTTGGTGGGGCTGATATCGGCCTACCTTAGTTCAAAACGGAAATTTATGCGTACATATTTGATACAGGATATTTCGGACCCATTTCATCTATATAACCTCGTCCATCAGCACATCCAACAGTCTTATCCGCGACCCCTAATTTTTTTTCCACCAATCATTGCTGCTTCATCCAAGACGATAATTGAGCTGACCCTTATATAAATATTCTTACATTCGTCTACAGGTAATATTGAACTCATCAGGGCTAATGTAACGTTGAGTATGAGGAAAATAACCCACCATGAAGCTACCTCAATCCGAATGTCTGCATAATCAGCTTTCCGCACACACACACACACACACACACACACACACATACATACATACCTACATACATATACATATATATATATATATATATATATATATATATATATATATATATATATATATATATATATATATATATATATATATATAATTGTCTGTATACGTGTAATTCATGTAATGCGCGAATGCTTAAAGATAACGATAGAGCGATGTGAGGGTGCATGCGCGAGAGAGGGTTTGTTACGCCCGACGGAACGTAGATACCGGGTATTTATATGCCCCGCTAATTGTCTCGGGCGATAACAATCTCCTTTACTATAATTTTTCATTTTCCTCCGTACAACTCGAGCAATATATACATACATACACACACACACACAGTCAATTTTTAATTTTCCGCTGTCTAGCTCGAGCCATAGAAATATATATATATATATATATATGTGTGTATATGCGTGTGTTCTTGTGGAGATCATGATATGCCTATGAATAGCAACAACCCGGGAGCAATAGCAGCACAGTCCCACGTAAAGATATTAATTAGAGTGTATAACGATGTCGCGTGTCCACGAGAACGTTCATAGTACATATATATATATATATATATATATATATATATATATATATATATATATATATATATATATATATACACACGCAAAATGTCTCTCGTATGCTACGTGTGCATCCGTGTGCGTGCACATAACGTGTGCGTTGATAACATAATTCCGTGTAAACTGTCGGACGCGCATGGATTTTTCGTTGCCAATGCTACTTGTCCCTCATTGTTATCGAGCTTATAATTTATTGGAGTACGGCCCTCATATGCATAAATAATTCACTCGACGCGTCAAGACGCTGCTCCGGCTCCTGATATACACATTAATACCCATTGCTCGATTATTTATATGGAAAATATATATCCATGCATGTATATATGAGGACGTAGACGCGTACTTCGACGTACGGGGTGAGGGAGAGGGGCGGGGGTGGAGGGGGTGCACTGGAAAAATGATCTTTGCAAATGTGCATGAATCGAGGGACAGTAATGAGACGTGATTTGCTATGCTATCAGCGGTCTCGAGAAAAAACATTCCTCGGCTACGAGGGAGCTGCATGGAAGCTCTGAATCGCGGACTTTTTTTCACGACCAATGGTTGATTGAGTATGTTCGGTGAAGGTCGAGCCGGTTTTCCATTGGCTGTGTCATTTCCGGTGCTTACGAATGCCGCCTTCGATTGGGCTTGTTTGGGTCTGGGAACGTCACCGATCCAACGATGCGAATGATCGATGGGGTCATTTTTTTTATCGGTAGGGCAGTTTTTAATTGATTGAAAAATAATTCGGAGTAGGGGGATTTTTGTATCTCGTTTGAACGGTCGAGGGAAGAATTTCGAGAGCTGGGGTTTGGTTTTTTTTTTTAATTGAACTAGGAAAATTGAGTCGTGGGTAAATAGGATTTTTTTCTGGGCAGTGACTAGAAAAATTGAGTGTTGGGTAACTAGGGTTTTGTTTTCAAGGAAGTAACTAGGAAAATTGAGTCTTGGGTAACTAGGGTTTTCTTTTCAAGTAACTAGGAAAATTAAGCCTTGAGTAACAAAGATTTCGGTTTCAAGGAAACAACGAGAAAAATTGAGTCTTGAGTTACTAAGAATTTTTATTTGAGAAATTAAAAAGGGAAATCAATTCTTAAGGCGTTACCCCCACTTGTAGCGCAAAAAGGCCTGTTTCATGAATTTTTTTAAAGAAAACTACAAAACTTTTTAAATCGATCAATATACCATCTTAAAGAACACATCTTGACGAACTTTCAGTAATTTTTTTATTGAAAAATATTACATTGTTTAGGGGCAAATGGCCGTCAATGAAATAATGTCTTTATATACACGGTTTGCGGTGACCAACATTGCGGCGAAGTGGATCATCTGAAAAAAAAATGCGGATGGATTTAGGCAAATATAAGTATAAACTAGTCTTTGATCGAAGGATTTTAAAAAATATTCATTTTTTCACAAAATGGCGGACAGTCAAAGTTAATGGTTCGATTTTAACGAAAAAAACGGCCGTTTTTTGGCTATAAAACGGCCATTTTTTTCGAAAAAAAAAATCCAACGATTAAAGACTACATTTTTATGTATTAAATAAGCCTGCAAAAATTCAAGAAGATCGGTTCATTAGTGTTCGAGTAATCTTGGTCACTGACTTCAGAAATGCCATTTTGAGAAAAACATGTTTAAAGTTTCTCTTTCAACGCTCTTTCAACGCGGATTCTTCTCTTTCAACGCTCATATCTCAGTCAATTTTGTTCGGATCGACTTGACATTTTCAGGACATATTCTCAGATACTTATACTTCAAAAAAATGCAATAAAAAAAATCGATTTTTTCAAAATCGCAAGTGGGGGTAACCCCTTAAGTAACTAGGACTTAATGAAAAAAAAATTCTGGAAAAAGGGTTAATCATTGCTCTCGCCATTGAAAAATTAAGTAACTAGGAAAAGTAACTCACGCGACTAGGATTTGTTTCCAAGGAAACAACAAGGAAATTCATTCTCAAGTGACTATGCCTTTTTATTCAAAGATGTAACTGGTAAAATTGAGTATTGAGTTACTAGGAATTTTTCTTCGAGTAATTCGTTGAGAAAATCGATTTTTGAGCAACGAAGACTTAAAAAAAAATTGACCGGGGAACATGTTTATGAAAGAAAACCAATCCTCGCAATTGTGGAAACAACGTGGAAAATAAAATCTCAAGTGACTAGGATTTTTTGCGAGATAGTATGTAGCATTTTTTTTACTATAGGAAACCAGCCCTCGCAATTGAAAAATTAAGTGACTAGGAACATCGAGTCTCA
>OY723386.1:62120334-62195334 GCA_963210295.1 Ophion ellenae
CTATAAAACAAAGAAGTTTCAATGTTTTAGCCTACAATCGATTTTCAAGAATTTCAAATCTCAAGATGATTGATCGGTACTCATTATCGATCAATAGTCGATAATCCGTTAAAACAATAAATCGACGAAAACGAAATTTCAATGTTTTTTGCCTGCAATAATTTTTTTTTAAACGGTTCATATGCGTACTTCTGCAAGAGGTGCTCAAAGTGATGGCCACCACTTTTAATGTATGCTTGCAATCTGATTCGCATTGATCTTATTGATCATTTGCAAATGTTGCATGATATAGAAATAAATTGCAAATTCAATTTTTGAGGATGAAAAAACTTACCTTCTCCTTGAAGAGGAGAGTTACATTTGAATTTATAATTTGTTTATAAGAATAAATCACGTTAGTGTGTATGAACACACTAACGTGATTTATTCTTAATAGAGGCTTTAATAGAGGCTTCCGTAGTTTAATGCTAAGCAAAATCTGCTGTTTTTTTAAATCGACGTTAGCCTGAAAACATTGAAATTCTTTTTTCATCGATTTTTTAATACTAAATCTCGATTCCTTTTTTTAATCGAAAATTTCACTCGATATTACTTTTTCATTGATTTTTTCAACCTAAATCTCGCTTTGGTACTAAAAAATCAATGAAAAGGGAATTTCGATGTTTTTAGGCTAGAATCGATTTGAAAAACAGGAGAGGATCGAGATCGATCATCTTAAAATTTGGTGTGTGAGCTTGTTTATAGTGTTTTGATGAAAATCCCTCAAAAAATTGGCGGGGAGGTCAAAACTTCGAATGGCCAAATATAGAACAACAGAGATTTCGAAATGACAGAATTATAAACTCAAAATAACGAAGGTTAAATTATTCGAAATTTTATCCTTCGACCGAAGACGCAATTGAATAACTATTGCACCAAAGGATTATTTATTCGAGAGCTCATTTATTCGAGAACATGTATTCCGATAGTCTGCAATTTGAGCCATACAAATACAGCTTCGAAAAATCTACAAAATTCATATCTCCGAAACAGAAAAAAGTGAGTATCTAATATTGGTAATACCATCTTTAGAAAAAAGCCATATATCGAGAATACAAACTTCGAACGTGTAGATCTTAGATACGCAAATGATCGATGGTCCAAAATAGCGAATACCTAAATAGCGGACATGGGATGACAGCCTTACCCGACTGGCCACCAGCGCCATCTACCAGCTTTACTCTGAAGCACAAGTGACGTATTGCTCGATCATAAGTTTTCGCTATCCGGACCGTTCGCCTTTTAGGCCTATCGCTCCATTAACTAATCGACTTTTTGGCCCTTCCCCTTAATAAATTCGAAATTATAAACCAACAAAATTTTTACCATTCGATGATTTGTCGTCTCGAATTGTTCGATTTATTTATACCGGAAAGTCGGTATTGTACGTCTCATTATTTTGTTAAATCTTATATTTATTTTCGTTATAAAGCAATCGAGATATTTGTGTTCACAATTGTTATTAACTATTTTACAGACTATCATAAGATTGATCTATCTAGATTGGAACGTTCGTCATTAAGGCGAGATATACATTCACAACGATCAAAAAAACAATTTCTTTTTTTTTCCTTAAGGGGTTAGGCCACTTTAGAGGCCGAAAAAATAAGCTTTTTGGGGATTTTTTTTTCAGAACAACTACAAAATAAATCGAGATCACAAAAAAGGGTGTTTATCATACATATCAGTGACTGTAAACAATTATTTTTTTTGAGCGATTAATTTCAAAATGGCGGCTGTGCAGCGTTTATCTCAAAACCGCATTTTTCAAGTTGGCCGGAAACATAACTCAGACAATTTTCAACTAATTCACTTGAAATGTTGAATATATATTGAAAAATACATTGTCTATGGAAATACGTAGGATTTTTTTGTTATATTGCATAGTACATTTGTTATTAACAATTAACTGACGCAAATTTGTGGAAAGTGAAAAATTTGCCTAAAAATCGTCTGATAATCGTTAATAACAAATGAACTATGCAATATAAAAAAAATCCTACGTACTTCCGTAGACAATGTATGTTTCAAGATAAATACATTCAACATTGCAAGTGGATCGGTTCAAAATTGTCTGAGTTATGTTTCCGGCCAACTTAAAAAATGCAGTTTTGAGATAAACGCTGCACAGCCGCCATTTCGAAATTAATCGCTTCAACAAAATTATTGTATACAGTCACTGATATGTATGATAAACGCCCTTTTTCGTAATCTCGATTCATTTTGTAGTTTTTCTGAAACAAAATCCCCAAAAAGCCTATTTTTCGGCCTCCAGAGTGGCCTAAGGCCTTAAACGATAAAACTATATATGTAGAATATTTTCCGAAAGTTTCAAAGCGAAATTCGAAAAACTCCAAACGTTACAGCCCGTGAACGCTGTGCCTCACCGCCCGGATTCGGAGCGGGCGTGAACTTCAAACGCGTTTTTCTCAAAACTGCATTATCGAAATTGGCGTGCAGGATTACTCAAAAACTATTAAGCCGATTGAGTTGAAACTGGGTAGAAATATTGATAATATTGGTACCTTCTACTCAAGGGGAGATATATACCTAGGAGCCGGAAATAGGTCATTTTTGTGAATTTTTTCAAGGAAAACTATTTGAAATTTCGGATTGAGGTTCTAATTATCTAAAAGTATATATATTCAAAAATATGTTTGATTTTCTTTATTTAAAAATATCAAAAATATACAAGGATATTGTATGATCCTTGGAGCGTCGTAAAAAAATCTGCGTATACGGTACCCACCGGCATTTCTTCAAAAATCATCTGAAAAAAAAAACAAAACGATTATTAAATTAGATACTATAATCTAGTACTTGTCATAGCCGATTTTGAAAATATCGATTTATGACAAAATGGCGGACGTTTGAACATAAATAGTGATTTTTGGGCCAAAAATGAGTTATTATTTTGCCTATAAAACAAAAAACAAGTAACGGAAAAAAAAACTCCTATGACAAGTACTAGATAATGGTGTATAGAATGACCACAAAAAACCTCAAGGCAATCGGTTCATTGGTTTTCGAGAAATTTTGGGTACCTATTCGAGAAACGTGGTTTTGAGAAAAACGCGTTTGAAAATTTGGGAATGAATAAATCATGAAATTTGTCAACTTACATGGAATCATCGATACCATAGTGTAGGTCTTCTACCGTCGACGGAATGTTCATAGCGTCTAAATTTTGTTGTTCGACCATCTAGGTGTATGTCTCTCCTTAACGAGAATTTTTTTTGAAAAATTCGAAAAAAACTACCTTTTTAAGGGGTTACCCCCACTTGCGATTTTGAAAAAATCGATTTCTTTTTTATTGCATTTTTTTGAAGTATAAGTATCTGAGAATATGTCCTGAAAATTTCAAGTCGATCCGAACAAAATTGACTGAGATATGATCGTTGAAAGAGAAGAATCCGCGTTGAAAGAGAAACTTTAAACGCGTTTTTCTCAAAATGGCATTTCTGAAGTCGGTGACCAAGATTACTCGAACACTAATGAACCGATCTTCTTGAAATTTTGCAGGCTTATTTAATACATAAAAATGTAGTCTTTAATCGTTCGATTTTTTTTTTCGAATAAAAATGGCCATTTTATAGCCAAAAAACAGCCGTTTTTTTTCGTTAAAATCGAACGATTAACTTTGACTGTCCGCCATTTTGTGAAAAATGAATATTTTTCAAAATCCTTCGATTAAAGACTAGTTTATACTTATATTTGACAAAATCCATCCGCATTTTTTTCTTCAGATGATCCACTGCGCCGCAATGTTGGTCACCGCAAACCGTGTATATAAAAACATTATTTCATTGACGGCCATTTGCCACTAAACAATGTAATATTTTTCAATAAAAAAAATTACTGAAAGTTCTTCAAGATGTGTTCTTTAAGATGGTATATTGATCGATTAAAAAAGTTTTGTAGTTTTCTTTAAAAAAATTCATGAAAAAGGCCTTTTTTCGCGCTACAAGTGGAGGTAACGCCTTAATCCACATTTTACAGAAATTTTGCGTGAAATGTTGTTTTTTTTTGTAAATGCGTGTCATTTTCTTAAATTTGCATTCTATTCATTTTAATTACCGTCACATAGAAACTATACATGTTCTAACTGAAAAAATGTTTGAACTTTTTTGCAAATCAAAGTCTACGGGAAGCTGGACTGCACGCCGATTCGCAACTCCCGCGGCGACCTTGCTGTAACGCTCTGCCACAGCTCCGTCATTTTGATGATGAATGAATTTAAAAAAATTGTTTTTCATACTTAAATATACTATTAAAGTATACCTATAGTTTGATAATTGTAGAATAATTATTTCTTACTTTAGAAAATCTCTCAAAATTGCTTATTTTTTCCTGTTTGAATGTGTATCCCGCCTTAATGAGTTCGAAATTTCGGTCCTTCTGAATATTCGACACCCACCCCAAAAATTGTGGTCCCGTTTGAAAAAATGGAGGTGATCTTCGAACCATGCAACTCTCGAAGGAAAAGTTTTCTCCCAAGTCCAATAGGTTAGAGAGTATTTTTACTGCCAATAGTCGTTGCCTCACCCGCTATACGATACGTTACTGTGTTCGGGTATATATTGAAAAATTACAAAGATTAAGGTATAATGGGGTTAGCGGTGGCGACGCGAAGAAAAAGAAGAAGAAGACGAGGACGAAGAGAAGAAAGAAGAGGGCGGCGTGCGCGTCGAGCGTCGGACACGCAACGCGGGGATAATATTCTTTGGGAAATGACACGCCAGGGGGTAACAACCCATGGTTAGTAATTGGGGTGCCTCTGTCCCGGCACGCAACACACGACTTCTCCAGCTCACTTGCATTTTTTTCTACCCCCCCCCCCCCTCTTCTTTTTGAAATAATAATTATAATAATTTTCGGTTTTCTTCCTTTTTTATTTTCACTCGAACCTGACGACGTATACAACGTCGCGATGTGTGTACAGTGCATCCATACGAGGCTAGACTCTTGTCAGTGATAGTTTTACGTTTGCATATAGTTAAGGGGGGACAGCCAGGGACGGGGAGGGGGGGGGGATAAGTGTGGCGTGCGAGGGTAAACTAGCCGGAGTATCCTTGCTGATTTTTCTTCTTTATTTCTTTTTTTCTCTTGGCCCTTCCATGGCGAGACACAACGACAAGTTTGCAGGGATCCATTGAAATTCATCCAAGGCTAACAATATCCTCTTTAACTCCTGACAACCCTTCCATCATCTGTCCAGTGCAAATAATTCCCACGTGTATCTCTACAATTTAGTGTGCTTTTTTGTGGCTCTATCTTGTTTTGGTTGGATTTTACTTTGTATTTTACCATTTATTTTTTGGCCTTTTTTTCTTGCAGTCGATTATTATGGGACTCGCTGCATGTGTTGGCGATTGGAAGAAGAAAAGGGGTCGGTAGAGTCGAGGTTGTTGAATTTATCTTGGGTGATTTGTTTGGTCGAGTACTTATTTTGGATGATAACGAAGTTATATTAAATTTGAAAAAATAGAAGTTTGAATTGAGGAGTTGATATCAATTGTAAGGAAAAAAGTTATTTGTGTTGGAGTAGCTTTTACCCGCAGCTTCGTTCAACGTTGAAAACTTGCCACTGCATGAGCTTGGGAGTCCAAAAAAGGTCGATTTCAAATATTAAAAAAAATGATATTATTGGGATGACGAGGTCGGGATTTTTCACATAATTTATACATGGTCTTGCCAAGTTCGAGTTTTTTTTTTCACCGAAAAATATTGATAAACAATGGAGGTATTATTGTTTAAACAAAGTGCCGTCGTTGCTGCATGGCCGATCGGTGCAGATGGCACTGGCAAGGAGGGTGGTCTGAAATGGAGAATGAAGAAATGTACTTTTGGTATAATAATAACACTTTCCCATGACCGGATACTTTGTTCGAGTTTTGAAAATTACGAAATTGGTGAGCTGTAGAAAAAAGCTCGATTTTCGGGAAGAAAAAATAACATTAATCATTTTTAATTAACAAGTGGATCAAATTATTTAAAAAATCTACGACAAAAAGAAAAGGGAAAATACGACAAAAGAAAAAGGGAAAATTGCAAGTTCGTCACGGTGGGCGATCTGGCTCTTCACAAAAACCGTCACGATGAAGTCAATTTTTGGAATTTTTACAAAATCTTCGTCACAAATTGCAGTTGAAACCCGAGGTTATAAAACAGCGCAAGAAAAAAGTCGTACTTTTCATATTTCAAATCCATGCCCCCTTAATCAGTCAAATTTAGTCCCTTAAAGGAAAACCTTAAAGGAAAAAAAATGCCCCCAAATTCTGAAAGCGTTTATTTCTACGTTCCATAGGGTGGTTTAAAAATTCAAACAGCGAATCGTCAAAATTTCCAAAAACCAAAGATATTGTCTCAGGATCATATTCTGACCCCCCCACTCTCAGCTCAATATACCTTATATGCCTTTGGATACGAGACTATTTGGAATTATTTTTTCGAAAATACTAATAAAGCAATCAAAATGAGGTTTGGAGGCTTCACTTTACATATCTGTAGGTACTCAAATCAATTTTTCTATATTGCAAACCGATACAAAATGGCGGCCCAGTGGTCGGTAGAAATCGAATGCTTTTTTTTTAATCCTTCCACAGGCGGACTCGTTAGAGACGCACATGAACATCTAGAACCAAAAATAAAAGTTTTCCGCAATCTATATAAGTTTTGCTAGAGAATAATTCGCGATTATTACAAAACAATGATTTTTCGAAATTTTGCACCATTTGCATAAAAAGTTGCACTTTCGACTAAAAAGACGACATTAATTTGTTTATAGAAATGGTGATTGTTAATCGATCGTAAAAATCGTGTGAACTTCACTAGAAAATCTATCTAAGAAGCTACAGTTGAAATTTGACGTCAATCGGTTGAAAATTGTAGGAGTTACGAGTCCGCCCGATTTTGAAAACATGGTTTCAAGAAATGGCGTTTAAAATTTCAAAACTATTTTTCGTCCCACCATATCATTTTTGGGATCTTCGTACATATCAACCATATAATTCTAGGATGTTTATACATAATTTAAGGGGAGTGATGCCTGTGGACGAGGAAAAAATAGCTGATTTCCATGATTATTTTTTTGTAAGGAAATATTTCTTCACCATTTTTCAATCTCAGGGTAATTTTATATTACTACCTTCGGCTGTTACATGGTATCTTTGATTAATCTTTAAAAATGGCGTTTCCAAAACCGGCGTGGCGTGCAGCTAAAAAACTATACGACCGATTCTCATGAAATTTTGTATAAATATGTCTAACCTTATTGTCTAAAACATAACCCTAATTTTTTTTTGAAAATAAAGAAAAATCTTTTTTTTATTGCAATATGTAGCCACTTATTTCGGAAAATTCAATATTTTTGTTGCAAAGCGTACCATTTAATCGATTTTCGACATTTCTTACTTCTTCTTGGTTCATATTCTGCATATGAGTGTTAATGAAAGAAAAATCTTCATTGATTTTTTTTCCGATTAATCCCGCCGACGCTACGTGTCACGCCGTCTGACAACATCCGCCGCAACCCATTTAGAAGACCACGCCATACCGCCGTCATTTTTAAACATTAGTAAAAATAATAAAAAAAACCATCTAGCAGCCAAAACTAGTAATAAAACATCCCCTAAGTCTCAAAAATGGTAAAGCAAACTTTCCTCCAAAAAAAATCATAAAAATCAGCAATTTTCCCCCCTCTCAAGCCAATAGAACAAAACGACCGATGCATTTTTTTCAAAAGCACACAAGGTCTTCATTTCAATCCAAAAAACCAAAACCCCTCTATCAACAAATTCACATCAACGAAAAAAAAGTTCCAACCCTTTCTCTATCATACCACCCGCGCAAATTCCACCATCGCCGAACCAAAGTCCGCGCAATATATCCCGTCCGTCTAGAGCGGGCCCTCGATTATCGTATAGGTTGTTCCGACCATCAGCCGGCTCTCATTACCGAAGATATTTAATTCAGACTCGTCCGACGGGAGCCGGAGGTGGTTGGCTTTTGACGAAGAGGACGCGCGCGCACGGCGCAGTCCCGAGCTTTGCGGAGGCGAGGGAGGACGCGACGCGCGAGGGCCGCTGGGCGGAGGAGGGTGGGCCGAAGAGAGGGAACTCCGGAGGCTCCTTCGGAGTAGAAGAGAAAAAAAATAGGGGGAAAAAAAATAACCAGGGCCCCGAGAAGTTTTCGCGATGCTACGGGGGCACCCACAGACCATAGTGAGAAGTGGAGGAGGATGAGGAGGAAGGCGAGAAGGGCGAAGAGAGAAAGAGGAGCAGGAGCGAAGGGATGGTGGAAAGGTTCGCGCGCGAACCGGGCGTCAGAAGGATTGATGGCGTCTAGATGCAAATGCAGCTTGTCCGGCACGCAAACCAAGAGCTGGATATATATATATATATATATATATATATATATATATATATATATATATATATATATACATATATATGTGTATGTATGTATGTATGTATGTATGTGTGTGTGTGCGTGTGTGTCCCAACCTATCCGACGCCTTATGCCAGTTAACGCCTTACAGCTTAATAAACTCTTGTGCTCCAGCTCTTTTGCAGTAGTAGTGAAACTTTACATATATACCTATATATCTATATTAATATATATATATATAGTTATAAATATGCAGCCCATGGTGTAATGTCTTTATTCCTTGGTCTCCTTCAGCCCGTCGATATTTTTCATCGTTATATACGTATACACATACATATATAGATGTATATATGAGTATATATTAGCAAAGTGGATTAAAATGGTACTGCATAAATTATATAATTGACGATAAAGTACGCATCTTTATTCGTATTTTATTGGCAATTGACTAATATCTGTAGTTCTATTTTAATCCCGTTTATTATTAATTTTTCATTCCGTTGATATATATATATATATATATATATATATATATATATATATATATATACACACATATACATACATATATATATATATATATATATATATATATATATATATATATATATATATATATATTGAAGGTGAAAATTAATCTACTCAAATTGTTAGTTTTTTACTATTATATTTATCAAATAAGAATAATCTGCGAGAATTTATAAATTAGGGGTCCAGAACTCTGCAAGGATAATGATTATTCTTATTTTGTTATTGATAATTATTTGTTACTGTGTCCTCAAAGTAGATATAATAAAAGCAAGTTTGATTCCATACGACAGTTTTTTAAATTGATTTTTAAAGTTGCCTACCGCGCATTTAAAAAAAAGGAAAAATAATATCTCGAAAATGGTTTACTTGTGCATAGAGCATTAGTGGGTTATTTGATAGGGGGAAATGTGTTCCAAAACTCTTCTGCGAGATGGTGACCAAGAACCAGTAGCTCTGCGTGCCATTAATTATTGAGTAATTGTGAATTAATAGCGAATAGATTAAAATTAAATCAATCTTGGTCTGTAGAAACTAGTCAGTTAGAATTTAGAAGTTAGTCAAGTCGAATGAATTGACTATTTTTATATAGTCCGATTTCAATTTAATTCGCTATTAATTTCTTCCTACCTCAATATTGATATTTATGTACGTGCATATTGGGTAAAAATATTATTTTCATACGTTGCTTTTTCGATGTGTTCTCTGGAGATTTCCATTGGAATACATCTGATAGTAACAGTAAGATAAAGGATTGATAATGGAAATTAGCTATCACATATTTTTTCCAAAAAGTTATTTTCGCCCACCGAGGTGGGCAAATACGTTTTTTGGGCACTGTACATAAATTAACATACGTATAATAGCAGTCCTGTGTGTATTCATTTATATATATATAATAATTATATATTTATATATAATATAAATATATGATTAAATATTAAATAATTTTATATGATATAAATATATAATTATATATTAAATAATTATATATTTATTTATAAATATATACTAGACTACTACTTATTTATTATACATATTACTGTCGAGTATTTCGTAAGCATCCGACAAACATTCCCGTTCCCCCGTCGCCCAATTTTTTTGAAGAAATCTTCGAGTCTGGCCCAGTGATTGGAAAAAATCCAAAAATCAATTACCGCCAACAAAAAAATCAAAACGCAGAAAAATCCGAACCGAACGAGCAAGGACGTTAAAAAAATGCCAGCCGCGATAAAAACAAAATGTTGCAAATTGGCGAACATATTAATTGGGCGAATTGATAGCAAAAATCGGGGACAAAATTAGGTATAAAAGCCGAAAGGTCAATTCAATCGTTTGGTCGAATGAGACACAATATTTTTGCGACAAACAGCCCGTTTCGCGGTGAGCTCAAAAATGGTCCGAAATTCACTCGGCAATTTAGTTCTCGTGTCTCGGTTAATTCTGCGGCGATGGCCCGACGAGGGTGCGGAGGGCAGGGAGTGCGAGAGGGAAGGGCTTCGACACGGAGAGAGTCCGGAGGCGAAAGAGCGACGGCGCAAAAGCGTGATGGCGGCCACCCGGGGACCTCGATCCTGTACGTCCTTTCGGCCTCCTCACTAATGACTCCTGTTGCCCCCCCCCCCCGCCCCCGGAGCTCGCTTAACAAGACTACCCTCGATCTAAACGGGAATGCTACCGCCGCTAATACCTCGGCCAAATACTGCTCTATCTCCGCATTAACTTAACCACTCGCAGCTTCCACAGCTTTTGCAACCCGGACCTCACTTCTCACCCCCCCCCCCCCGCTGCCACACTCGTTTGCTCGCCATTTTACGTTTTATTTTGCTTTTCTTCTTGTTTTGTCTTTCCTTCTTTGCAACAGCTTTATAAATCACTGATTAGGTGCAGCACCGTGTGCGAGGGAGCTTATCGCGGTGAAATTCGTGCCAAATCCGCTTGGCCCCAGACACTCGATGATCTCTTCGCGCATATAGAGTCCGCGTGAACGATCCAAAAATCAAGTGTGAAAATACTCGGTGGAAAAAGAGTGGATTTTTCGCGACTGGATTTTTCCTTTGGGCGAATGGAGATCAAAGGGAAATACTTAGAAGTAAGGATACTTGGAAAATGAGGGGCAGTTGAATTTGGAAAAATAAGTTTACGGTGGGAATAGTCAAATTTAGAATGTTTGGCGAAAATAATTTTTTTGATTTTTTTGCGAGGGTTTTAGGGGGTGAGCATTATTGATTTTTCAGGTGGGTTGCGGAACGGTCAAAGGAGGACGTTTGGGAGGTGCGAATTAAAGTGAAAATTTATTTAGAAAGGGATACTTCGATTTTTGTTGAGAAGCTTTGTATCTAAGATTTTTCTTTGTGATGTTTTGTGAAAGGATTGACAAAAGAAGGATGAGACCTGAAATCGAGTTTTTAAAATACTCAGAAAATAGTACTTGGATTTTTGTTAAGTGGCTTCGTTTATAAGAATTTTCTTTTTTTTTCGGTGATCGATTGGGGAAGAATTGAAAAAAGAAGATGAAAATCTAAAAAATCAAGTTTAAAAAATACTCAGAAAATAATACTTGGATTTTTGTTGAGGGGCTTTGTATTTAGGAGTTTTCGTTTTTCCTATGGTCGATTGCGAAAGGATTGAAAAAAAGAAGTTTAAACCCTAAAAAATCAAGTTTAAAATAATACTCAGAAAATATTCATTCGATATTTTTTGGGGGGCTTCGTGTCTAATAATGTTGTTTTCTTTTCTATGGTGGATTGCGAATAGATTTAAAAAAAGACGGTTGGACCCTAAAGATCGAATTTAAAAATACTCAGAAAGAAATACTTGGATTTTTCTTTGAGAGGCTTCGTATCTGAGAGTGTTGGTTTTTTCTACGATGGATTGCGGAAGCATTGGAAAAAGAATTTTAAACCGTGAGAAGCGATTGAAAAAAAAGGCTCAAAAAATAATACTTAGACTTTTTTTAAAGGGCCTCGAATCTAAGTATTTTCGTTTTTGTCTACGATAAATCGCAATATATTCGAAAAAAGAAGATTGAAACCTAAAATAAAAAAAAAAGAAATTTGCATCCTAAGTACTTTCACTTCTCAAGACTGTTTATTCCCACCTTATTTTCAAATTATCATCATCCTCATTTCACTGATCCAACCAGATGAAAAATTCATGAAAATTCAAGAAATCGCACTAAACTCATGACAAGTAAATGACGTACCCAGTTCGCAAAAAAAAAAAAAATACGGAATACATTCAGAAAATAATATCGACACGTGGTAACATTGTTTACGGAAGGAACATTTCATTTTGCTCCCAATGTCCTCCATCCAATTCCGCCGAACACATTTATTTTCGCGAGCCCAGCCAATGACAGGTACGAAATTCGGGCACTCAGAACGAGGGAGTTTGTTGGGTGTGAGGGACGAGGTCTGAGAGAGGCCCCAACACGAGAGGGGTCAAAGAAACTAAGAACGTTAAAGAAGTGCGTCACAATTAATTATTACCTGGTGTATATAAGAGTGTAATCGAGGCGACAAGTGACCGATCGTTCCGTGCGTTCTCGAGTCTGTGCAAGGCGGAGTGTGCGTGTGCGTGCGTGTGCGTGCTGTGTGTGTGTGTGTGTGTGTGTGTGTGTGTGTGTGTGTGTGTGTGTGTGTGTGTGTGTGTGTGTGTGTGTGTGTGTGTGAGAGAGAGAGAGAGAGAGAGAGAGAATACTACGGGCCGAGAAAATTTGCCGAAGAATACAATTTTGATTCGCGACATAGACACACACACACCTGTGCATACGGAAACGTTTACCCGTGAACCCCTTGCTCAAGTACGGCAGAAAATTGTCTTGCGTGTGCACGCGACAATCAACGACCACGACGATATGCCCCTCTCTCTCTCTCTCTCTCTCTCTCTCTCTCTCTCTCTCTCTCTCACTTTCTCTCTCTCTCTCTCTCTCTTGCTCCGGCACATCTGACACATTCGTAAAATACCCTTTTTTCCCACATTATATTTCATTTCACGCGACGCACATTGACAGCCCTCCTGCTGCCTCGATATCCTTTCTTTTTCAATTATTCCTCCTGCTTTTCCCTCGACCTTCTATAATTGAACTTCTCGCCGATCTCAACGATCCCATCAGCATCGCTTTACCCCAAACATGTCACTTCGGAATTTCCAGTTCGTGGAAGACCTCCTCGGAGTGTTGCCCACAGCCACTCGGTTCCCAACCCACTTTCGTATCGCACTTGCACACGAGGGCACAGGGAAACTGTGAAAAACCTGTGTCGGCACAGGCGGCTATATTTTCACCGAGTTTCCGGTTGCGTTCACCTTCGCGAATTCGGTGAAAACGGCCCGCGCCCGAGCGGTCACCCATCCGAGTATTGGCTCAGGCTGCTTGACATTGAAACTGGCCGTGCTTTTACTGCTCTCGGGTACAGATAAATATCACATATATTTGCAATTATTTTCGTGATTATATGTATTTTTTTAAATTTATATTTACCAAAAAGAATGGCGGCGCACGATCATTCAAGCTGCCACTGTACGTACCCGAGAGACTCGAGACTCGCGGGCATGCATCGAGCACACCGAAGCAAGCTCTCGGTGGCCGATTATGGATTATCAATAATGAGCGACTCGATCGATATCCATCTCTTCCGAGCTGTTCATATATCGTTCATATACCGTGAATATTCCCCATTTTTCGCTCGTACCTAATACTCGTATACTCGTATTACTTTTTCTTCTTACTGTTGGCGGGACGAACGCGCCGATAAATCCCGGCTAATTATGTGGATTAATGGTAACCGGGCGATTTTTCATCGCCTCCGGGAACCGTCGCGCTCTTGTTCGTTCACTCGATCTCTTCTTCAACAGATAGATGGATAGATGTAGATACCAAGAGAGAGAGAGAGAGGGATACAATGAACATTTATTTGTACCTCAACACACTATGGGGCAACTTTACAAAACATCGTTATTAATATAATATTAAACTAATATAAACAATGTCATTAAACTCATGTTAATTGACATAAAAGAAATCAAAATAAATATAAACTAACCTGGACGAGCCGCAACATCATGTATAAATTTTAAAATTAATTAAAAATAAATAAAATTTTAGCCACGATGACGAAATAATAAATAAAATAAATAAATCAAAAGTAGTAGCAACAATCAAAATAAGAAGAAAAGAATATTAATTTAGGGTGGAGGGTAAGCGGTCGTTGGTTCACGATTTTTCTTTTACAGAGAATAAGAAGTTTATTGCGTTGCAAGGTAGGACATGTTATTATTTAGCATTTCAGCTCACTGAAATAAATTTTTCGTTGGAAAAAAATTAATATATAGCTGAGCAGCTGCTGCTTGAAGACGCCTCCTCGGAAAGGCGACGTCAAATGCACCGGGCGCTCTAATTATTTAAAATAAAAAAACCAAAAATTTTCTGTCGGAATATAATATGCTCAGCATGAATCTAAGTTAAAAAAACGAAAATTAAACATTCGCTATGAAATATTGAGAAAAATAACCTTTCATTGTTAAAAAAATGGCTAAAAACATTATTTATGTGCACAATTTTTTTTAACTTTATAGACATGTTAAAAGTTTGACAAAAGATCCAAAATTGAAAATTCTGTGACGTTTTGAAGAAAAGTCTTCTTTAAAAAAAAACGCTAAGAACATTATTTGTATAGAATTTTGTAAAAACTTTATAGAATGAAAAACATCATAAAACCTTTTGTAAACATCAACACTGTAAATCGCGAGTGCAAACGGCACGACAGATTTTTCACTGCAATATATAGTGTGCAACAAAAACCTGCAGCTCTTTTTCTCGTAAAAAATGTAAAAGAATTATTCAAAGTACCGTATCGTACCCTCGGAGTAAATCGAATATATACGAGCCCATAGAAAAGCAAAGTTTAATCAATCGTGAAATCAAATATAGGAGCGAATTGGCAAGAAAGGGAAAAAGAAACGAGGGAAATATTGTTTCGGAGGAGATACTCCGCGAAACAATATTGCCGTTATTATTTTTGGTATTCCATTTTCCTGTCTCGCTCGTGGACCAACTTCTTACAGCGCATATGTATTTATATTTATATACGGCATGTACCACCATAAAGATAAAGTCGGCCGCTGCTTCTGGGCATTTCGTTCTCGCATATAACCGCCTATCTTTTCGACGTTGGCTACGGGCGGTGTGCTCGAGATCGAGCAACGAGGAGGGGTGAAGAGTCAATCATAATTCCGGATCTTTTATTCAATTCCGCGAGCCTGATATTAGCATACATATATGCCATCAGTGCGATTCTTCTCCTATCTCCTCTCGTCTCTCGGTATTGTAATGTGTACTGTATACAAACACACACACACACACACCCACACACATATATATATATATATATATATATATATATATATATACAGGGTGTCCCAGAAGTAACGTACATCCTTCTAGCATCTGGTAGGACCAAAATTCTGAGACTAAAAGTCTTCAGTCATTTTTTGATCAGATTATTAGAATTATGTATTAAAATAAACAGCCAATCAGGTGCGTGCTACAGGGGAAAGGCAGCGTAGAGGAGAGAAATAGGGGAATGCCGTGTAATTGCGTGCGCCTGAAAATCTGTACACTCACACTAGGACACCCACACACTTGCACACACACACACCCACACACTTGCACACACACACACACACACACACACACACACACACACACACACACACACACACACACACACACACACACACACACACACACACACACACACACACACACACACACACACACACACACACACACACACACACACACACACACACACACACACACACACGCACGCACGCACGCACGGACGCACGCACGCACGCACGCACGCATACACACACGCACGCACACGCACACGCACCCGCACGCACACTCTCTCAATTACACACACACCCACACACGAACACACACACACACACTTAATCACACACACACTTGCACACTTGCGCACACACACTCTCTCAATTACACACAAACACCCACACACAAACACACACACACACACACACACACACTTGCACACATGCTTTCTGAATTTTCTCTCTGCACACATTTTCAGGCGCACGCAATTACAACGCATTACCCTCTACGCTGCCTTGCCGCTGTAGCGCGCACGTGATTGGCTATTTATTTTAATTTATAATTAATTATCTATGCGTCTGATCAAAGAATGACTGAGGACTTTTCGTCTCAGAATTTCTTTTCCTACCAGATGCTAGAAGGGCGTAGGTTACTTCTGGGACACCCTGTATATAGAAGAAAAATCCCCAAAAATAGGCTTTTTGGGGATTTTTTTTCAGAAAAACCACAAAATAAATCGAGATTACAAAAAAGGGTGTTTATCATACGTATAAGTGACTGTATAGGATAATTTTTTTGAAGCGATTAATTTCAAAATGGCGGCTGTGCAGCGTTCATCTCAAAACTGCATTTTGCAAGTTTGCCGAAAACATAACTCAGACAATTTTCAATCGATTCACTTGAAATGTTGAATATATCTTTGAAAATACATTGTCTATAGAAGTACGTAGGATTTTTTTTTATATTGCATAGTTCATTTGTGATTAAAAATTATCTGACGATTTTTTAGGCAAATTTCTCAGTTTCTAAAATGTTGCCTAAAAAACTCTTTCGGACACTTTAGACAATTGCAAAGCTTTCAATCACTGGACAATAGCCAAATAATGTTAGAATATTACAATTAATTTCATTTGTTATTTTACGAAGATACTATATACAGTGGGTAAAAAAAAGTTTTTGTACTTCTCACACAAAACTGTTCTTAATTTGGCTTTATTTTTTGTACGTGTTGTCCCAAGATTTCTGAAACAGACACCATGTATATTTTGGATAAGCTATCGAACGCAGAAACTTCATGAAGCATTTATTTTTTTTCGAAGGATAGTTTGAAAAAGACGACGTGAACAAATACTTTTTTTACCCACTGTAGCTCTATATAATGAATTATTTTATGCTAATATAATTTTGAAATTATACAAAGTGATCGAAAGTTTTACAATTATCTGAAATGTCCGAAAACTTTTGACCGGTGGTGTATATATATATATATATATATATATATATATATATATATATATATATATATATATATATATATATATATATATATATATATATATATATATATATATATATATATATATGATTGGGAAAAACGTCAGTGACAAGAAGATTTTCCATTATCGATAAAGCGAAGAGGCGCTCGCGGATCTCGCTCGTAAAATCATGAAATTCCATGTCTATTCAATATTTCGTATATATCGTCGATGCATATCCACCCGACAATATGAAGGGGTAGGGGCAAGTGCTTTTTGCTCTATGAATTGCCCTCTTATCTACGAGGTCAGGGCTAAGGGGTGAACCCGCTCGGGATATGCATCTAAGTATACGTGCACGTATAAAATATATTTATATTCGATAAGTTTTTCGTTACGATAAGAAAGCGATAAAAGTTATTGAATTTCTGGCCAAATTCGATCGAACGATTGAATCTTCCCTTCCTGTTTCTGCCTTTAGGCTAACGAGCCGCATTTCATTGGTGCGTTTTTTTTCATTCGAAATTTCAGGCTTCGACGGCGAGTCCGACGAGGGCGGAAGCAAGCGAAGACGGAGCAGAACGAACTTCAACAACTGGCAACTCGAGGAACTCGAGAGGGCCTTCCTCGCGAGCCATTATCCCGACGTTTTCATGCGAGAGGCCCTTGCCCTTCGCCTCGATCTCAAAGAGAGCAGAGTCGCGGTAAGTCTTTTTTTGATAACAATATTTTTTGATATATTATTTAATAATATATTTTTTGATATATTATTTAATAATATATTTTTTGATAATATTACATTTTATCATATATTATATGATAATACATTTTTTATAATCCATTTAATACGACTAATAAAGGAAAACGCGTTTTTTCTTAGACGTATTTTCTACACGTTTGTGTTATTCGTTGATGAGATTTTTGGAGATTTTTCTTTACGCGAATGTGCTGCGGGAAGGATTTCCGGAATTTTGGAGTAAATGTTTTTTCGAGTGAAAAATATAATAATATAACAATATAACAACATGACAATGAAAATATAATGTTGTACTTAGCTGATATTAACGATGGTGAAATTAATTAATAAATGATAATGAAAGGATAATATTACATATAATTAATTTGCTTCCCGCTTGCGACTTCGTTCGCGTATACTTGTGTAGAATGCTTCCTGAAATGTTTCATTAAAGAACACGTAGAACTGTATTGAAGAGCATTAATACCGAATTTCACGTAAAATGACCCTTTTCCCCTTAAGGATTGCATTTCCAAAAACGCTGAAATTTTATTCATTGTTTCGAGGAGAAGTTATACAGAGTTGCAAGTAAATTTGACCTGATTTTTTTCTTTTTCCGTACAAACTTTGCCACCCACTTCTATTAGGGGTTGAATTTCGAAAAACGCCAAATTCGAATTTGATTAATTGTGTTGAAGAGCATTAATACTAAGTTTCAAGTAAATCTTTTGACCAGTTTCTTCTTATTTTTCACACAAACTTTGCCACCCCCTTTCTCCGCTTAGGGGTTGAATTTCTAAAAATGCTGCAAAACGTGTTTCATTAATTGTGTCAAAAAGCACGAATACCAAATTTCAAGTAAATCCGAACAGATTGAAAAAAAATGTCCATACAAACTCTGCCACCTCTTTTCTCCGCTTAAGGGTTGAATTTCGAAAAAAACCCATCTTAAATGGTGCCTATATACTAAAATCGACGTGTCTTCCGAATTTCTCGTTTCTACACTCAGCGGTTTAGGCTGGGCGATGATCAGTCAGTCAGTCAGGACTTTGCCTTTTATATGTATATTAATAGATATTATATTACAATTACGTTAAGGTAGGGCACCTTTGTGGAGCACAAAAAGGTCGTTTTGCGATTTTTTTTGTCTGCTAGCTAATTTATTTGCCATTTAGAAAAAAGGTATGTTTTTAAGCATAAATTGAATTTTTGGTGTACATTTTTATTTTAAAAATTAAAAATTAACACCGTTGCTGAGATACAATATAACCTTTGTATAAAAAATATGGTCGAACGGTTAAATCGATAACTCGACATTGGTTGGTCCAAACAACCAAAATGAAAGTCTTATAATAAATTCAAAATTTGACATAATGGTGTTTCTTCAAAAAAGTCTAATTTTGGCGGAATTTTTATTTGTATTCGGGGGCTTAAAAAATACCAAATTTCGAGAGAAAAAAACGGCTACGTACAACGATAGCCACTGCAATACCGGAAATCTTGGTTTTTTGAAATTGAAAATTGGATGATAACAGCTACAGTTGTGACTCCGGTCCAATGGTCAATTTTCAATATTTAACTTGATTTATTTTTCACATATTCTCGAATATGTATACTTTGAGAAAATGCGAAAAAATCGATCTTTTTGACCGGTCACCGTGGCGTCCCGGCTTAATCATTATATTGATAAAAAAAATTATCTAAGTATAATGATTATTTATGTTATTTTATTAGTACACTTCAATCATTCTATTTTATAATCCGTATGCAATAAAGCATAACAACAATGAAATAATAGCAGTATACGTTTAAGGAGTCATACACTCGCAAATTTTCTATTTTTGCCAATTTTTTATGATTTTGTTTTTACACTGTAAATATATAATTATTAAAATTGAGAAAGGAGAATTTTTCTTTTTTATTAACGTCTTGCAATCGAATAGTTAAGTTATTTCTTGACTGTCAAGATATTAACTTTCCTTCGCAATACATATGTAACACATACATATCTATATACATATATACATATATATAAAAGAGAGAGGTTGACCTGGGTGTGGCTGTAACGACAATAAACAACAATTTAGTCCCCCGGCTCATTGTTGTCGCAATTTTACTCAACGATAAAAGAAACGAAACTTTCACATAGTCTTTTATGCATTAGACACGAGAGAATAGAATATAGATTTTTCTCTCCTCTGAATAATACACCGGATGGATGATTTTTTTTTTTTAATATTGCATTTTCATCCTCGTTGCGTACAGATATAAATAGATACATACATATACGTATATATATATATATATATATATATATATCCATCGAGCATTCTCCGCAAAGTTATTTTTTCCGTCGCGCTGATAATTTTTTATTGCCTTGCTCAGCGCAGAGCGAATATTCGCTATTTTCGTCACATTTTCATATCGTTCTCTCGTCTAGTTAATATTTTTTATTTTCCTCTTTACTTTCTCATCTTCCAATCTTGAACACGTTAATCCGCATATTTATAGCGTACCATACATTTTTATCGACAACTTTCGACGCGAAAAATTCTCAAACGTGACCAATGCAGAGCGAAAAAGTATTTTCTGTATTATTTGAGCGCGGTTTTGAGCTTGGAACCAGTGAGTAGGTCACGACAATAATAATAGTCTTAGTAAGTAATTATGGGAACGATAAAAGCACCAACAACAATAATGATTGCTCAGTATGTATAATGATGAAAATAAATTAGTAATAATAACAATAGAAATGATAATAACAATTAAGTGCATGAGATAAAAAATTATTTTTAGTAATTATAATAACAACGAAAATTATTCAGCACTTATAATAGTAATCAGAGTACAAATAATTCAGTACCTATAACAATAATAATAGTCATAATTCAGTAGATATAATAACAATAATAATCATTGTGTACAATGCCATCACTATTACTATTCATAATAACAATAACAATAATTCAGTATCAATTCAGTAGGTACCTATAACAATAAGAAAAATAATCATAATTCAGGGGCTGTAATAATAACAATAATCGTAACAATAATTCAGATCATATAATAATAATAATGATAATACTAATTCAGTACATATAATAATAATGATAATAATTCAATACATATAAGAATAATAATTATTTATAAATAATAACTGGTTACTAAATATTCAGTGAGAATAAATAAAATATGCGATCTCTGACTACGATCAAAGTTGAAGAAGCCAAAAAAAAGAATGTATTCGCGAATCACATCGTGTTATCGGCGACAAAATCGAATTCATACAAAGCCTAGGATTTATTCGAGAGAGACGAATCAAGTTGACACAACGAGAAAATGGGTTCATATTGAGGGTCGAACTGGCGGCAGGTCAAATATCGTGTTGGTCAGGATAGTGGGTGTGTGTGTGGGTCCGGAGACGCGGCACTGTAGATGTTCGAACGGGGCGTAAGGGTGGGGGGGGGGGACTAACAGATGGAGCAAGTACCCCCGTGAGAGGACGAGGGGGAGAAACGATGCGAGTGAGAAAGTAGGCGCAAGATAGACTGGCCCTGAGGTCAAGGGCCATATCCCTTCGAGAGATCCATCCTCGAAGGTCCGTTGAAGAGATTCGAAAGGATCCTACACGAGTCTGAAGTGTGTAACCGAGACTTGAGTAGTAGTGTCCGCGTCCGCACTCGTCACCGGCCATTTCTCACCCCTCGTCCATTTAAGGAGGTTGGAGCAGTCCAGTTGAGTCAAATGACGGTTGATAATTTTTTTTTTTTTCAATGAACTTCAAAAAATGTATACGAGGAATAGATTTATTCTGTAGATGCTCATTTTTCAGAAAATAGTTCATTACAGAGCAAAATTATGCATTTTTATATTTATATCATAATTTTATTACGTATATGAGAAAGACTTTTGATTTACTACCAAGTTGAAGAAGTATAACATTATCGATGATTATTATGAAAAAAGTGCTTCAGTGAATATTTTATACGCTTTGCGAAAAGTTTCTCGGAAAATAAATGCTCAAATGACAATTTCCCGAATACAATTTCTAGATAACAATTGCGCGAATAAACAATTCCTCAAATGAACAATTTCTCGAATACAATATTCAGAAAGGACAATTTCCCGAATAAACAATTTACCGAGTGCACTAGAGAGTCTATATTGCAGAGTGAACGATTTCCCGACTGAACATTTCCTCGAATGAAACATTTTCCGAACAAATATGTTCGACCATTTTTTCGGGAAACCAATTTTCTCGGGTCAAATTTGCCTTGCATTGAGGCGTTACCCCCACTGGTAGCGCAAAAAAGGCCTTTTTCGTGAATTTTTTAAAAGAAAACTACAAAACTTTTTTAATCGATCAATATACCATCTTAAAGAACACATCTTGAAGAACTTTCAGTAATTTTTTTATTGAAAAATATTACATTGTTTAGTGGCAAATGGCCGTCAATGAAATAATGTTTTTATATACACGGTTTGCGGTGACCAACGTTGCGGCGAAGTGGATCATCTGAAAAAAAAAAAATGCGTATGGATTTAGTCAAATATAAGTATAAACTAGTCTTTAATCGAAGGATTTTAAAAAATATTCATTTTTCACAAAATGGCGGACAGTCAAAGTTAATGGTTCGATTTTAACGAAAAAAAACGGCCGTTTTTTGGCTATAAAACGGCCATTTTTTTCGAAAAAAAATCGAACGATTAAAGACTACATTTTTATGTATTAAATAAGCCTGCAAAATTTCAAGAAGATCGGTTCATTAGTGTTCGAGTAATCTTGGTCACCGACTTCAGAAATGCCATTTTGAGAAAAACGCGTTTAAAGTTTCTCTTTCAACGCTCTTTCAACGCGGATTCTTCTCTTTCAACGCTCATATCTCAGTAAATTTTGTTCGGATCGACTTGAAATTTTCAGGACATATTCTCAGATACTTATACTTTAAAAAAATGCAATAAAAAAAATCGTTTTTTTCAAAATAGCAAGTGGGGGTAACCCCTTAATGTTCCTGTTATTGATTTCGGAATTAGCAGGCGCCAGACGTTCGCACTCTTATTTTTAGCATAACTCCGAATCAACGACGTGGACGTGATGGTTGCAGACTCTTTTTTTTTCTTTCTTTTTTCGTAAACATTTTTGTTTTCTTCAACATTTTTTTGATCTTTAAATTTCTTTTTATATTTATATTCCACCCCAACAAACACAAACAAAAAATTTGTCCATACGGAAAGTTGTATATTTGGGAAATTGACCTTTCGGAGAACTGTCCATTGTATTGTATTTGAGAAATTGTTTATTGGGTTAATTGTTTTGGGGGAATATACACCTTAATATGCACCTCGGATAGACATTTTGAGTAATTTATAATTATGCCTATTTATATTTATGTCACGAGGTTATTTATTGTTACCATTAATTAATATAAGTATTGCCAAAATACGGCAACTTCGCGGATATTGAGGTTGACAGCAATGCTCTTCATTCGCCAGCTAATATTCGTAGTCTTTTGTCAAATCTTGATCGTTCAATATTGACTATTCATGGTTTACGATGTGCAAGATGGGTTTTTTTTCTATATATATATATATTATTATCGTATAATTGTGATACCGGGTCAAAAATAAAAATTGAATTATTTTTATCGTACTTGATCATTTGTTTTTAAATAATAATACTAAGATATCATTGTTATTGTAGAAATTCAGCTGTTTCTTGCAAGGTTTCAAATTTTTCAAACAGATACACAAAATTATACATATATGTGTGTCCACAAATACATACATAATACATATGTATATATACATACACATGTATATGTGCTACTATTACACTAAAGTACAATCATTATTTTCACAGTTTGCAAACACGTTTACATAAAGTCAAATGATATAGTATTCCACATTTTTCTTTTATACATACCGTATTTTTATAAAGAATATATTATTATATTGTTTATAGGTTTGACTTTATATCGTTTATTTTTTTGAAATGATATATACATTTATCTAATCGCAAACACAATTGTGTTCTACATAAAATTAAATCATATAGTATACGATCTTTTTATAAAAATATATTATTACAATTACATCGTTGTAACACTGGATCAAGCGTGAAAATATTGCTATTATTATCACACTATTGTTATGAATGATCACCAGTAGAAAAATAGAGTTAAAATCATATTATTACCATAATAAAAGTAAAATTATTTTACTCACGGTTTTTAACACCTTTAAGATTTTCGAAATAAAATTGATTGTACTCGATTGCAATTGTCAATAATTCTTTCTTGCATAATTGTTATATGTTCATTTCATATACCTTGAAAGACGGAAAGGATATTAAAAAAAATATCCTTTCCGTTTGAATCCACGGCGTAATTTCTTGGAAAAATAATTTTTTTTTATTGTTCTCACTTGTAAGAGATCGGCCCAATTGCAATGTCCTGAAGAAAAATAACGAGGCTCGAGACATAAACAAAAGGGGCGATCCTCAATTTCACGGGCTGCTGAACCAGGGGGAGAGAGAGAGAGAGAGAGAGAGAGAGAGAGAGAGAGAGAGAGAGAGAGAGAGAGAGAGAGAGACAGGCAGAGCAGGAGAACAAGATGTAACAGCTCGTGGACCATGGACATTGGTAATACGCCATCCAACGTACCCATAACAGGCCATCGATATCGACAACCATCTACGAGTCAGCGACCACACATACGCACTATTGTACACTTATAGGAACATAGGAACCGGCGCGCATTTATATTTATGCATTTAGACACGCTTCGGCGAGCACACGCACAGTGTGAAGGACCAGAAGCGAGTGGTGGGATTGAAGGGCCGTTGAGAATGGGCGACAGGAGGGGTCTCTTATGTGTGTCCACGGGACACAGATAATATAATGCTCGGAGAGTTTGGACAGAGAGACACCCGTGACGGAGCCACGGTGGGCTCAAGGAAGAGGAAAATATCGTGAGAGACAGAGAGAAAGAGAGACGGAAAGCATTGATTGATCGATATATATATTTATGTCATGGAATGAAAAAACGAAAAAAAAATGAAAGAATATCAAGGGCTTGTAAAAAACAAATACCACGGTGAAAAAGTATTGGTTGATATAGATAAGAGAGAGAGAAAGAGAGAACAAGAGAAAAAGGGAGAGACAGAAGGGAAAAAATACGAAAGCAAAAATTCGATAAATTCAATATGCGTAATTAATAAAATGCGAAAGTAGAAAATCTATTGATGCAAAATTAAAATCGTATAAAATGAGTAAACAAATGAAATGCTTAATAAATCATAAAAAATATTAAGTACGTATTGGCTAATATTATGGATATAAGAGAGGGAGGGAGAGAGAGAGAGAGAGAGAGAGAGAGAGAGAGAGAGAGAGAGAGAGAGAGAAAGAGAGAGCGAAAAGAAGAGCGGAAGCGGGAGAGAGAAGAAAAAGAAGACGAGAGCAAAAGTGTAATAAATTCAGTACGCTTAATAACATGCAAAAGTAAACAATCTAATGATACAAACTTTGAAATCATATAAAATATAAATGCACGATGAGTGATAAAAATACTAATTAACATTACACATTGTCTAATATTGTAAATAAAAAGAGAGAGAGGGTGAGAAAGGAAGAGAGGGTTTGGCTAATATTATAAACGGAACCAGAGAGGAATGAATAAATTGCATTAATGGAAAATAAATTGACATATATGTAGTTCATGGAAAAAATCGTCGTGGTAAAAATTACAGTAATAATAAATGTTAATTTAAAAACAAATGAAAAAGTCGAAAATGCAATATTGCAATGCAGAAATGCAATATTCTTGAATAAATAGAAATGAGCAGTTGATAGTAAAAATACTGATTAATATTCCATATTCGCTAATATTAACATGTAATATAATAATATTTATAATATAATAAATTATATAAAAAGGGGGACAGAGAGAAAAATAAAGAGAAGTAGAGAAAGAGAGAGAGAGGGTTCGGCTAATATTCTAAACGGAACCAGAGAGTAATAAATTAATTGAATCAATTGACATATTTGAACTCCATGGAAATAAATAATCCTGATAAAAACTAAAGTATTATAATAAATATTCATTTAAAAACAAACAAAAAAGTCGAAAATCGCATGCAAAGTAATACAAAATTCTTGTATAAATAAAAATGAGCAGTGAATGGTAAAAGATACTATATTAAATATTCAATAATATTTAATATAATAATGTATGAAATAATATTATAATAGGGAGACAGGGAAAGAGAGAGAGAGAGAGAGAGAGAGAGAGAGAGAGAGAGAGAGAGAGAGAGAGAGAGAGAGAGAGAGAGAGAGAGAGAGAGAGAGAGAATGAAAGTGACAGAATGAAAGTGACACTTCCTCGATATTCTGGGGCCAGGGTCCCCTCAGATCCACTCAGAGATCGTGTTTCACACTCCTCCCAACTACCGGGTGTCGGGCAGGTTCAAGGGATGACTCCGACCGCTTGACATCTCCGATCACCAGTGACAACAGACCACGAGATCCCCCGTCGTTCTCTTCACTTTACCAAAGAAACAAAATAAAAACCCTCCTCCGAAAACCAAAAATTATCGATCCTCCCAAACACCGAATTCTAGTCCAGTAAAAGAGACGAAAATCCAGCACTTTTTAGCGTAGAATTCGAATTTTTGACTATAGCTAGATGGTTGCATACTGAAAGTAACCCCGATAAAATGTTGCCCCTCAAGTCGCCCCAACCCTAAGAAATAGGGGTTGAAAACTTAAAAACCGCCGTATCGCGATAATTAATAGCCCGATTAAAACTCATTTCAAACAAAAGTTGTTTGGAATAATAAAATACGTATAAAGTAGTCTAACGATCAACCCCCCATCTTTCGAAATAGCGGCACAAAAACGATCAGAAAATTCGGGGTTGTTGCAAAAACAGTATATCTTTAGAAAATCGTAAGAAAAAATAATACATTTAAAAAAAAAAATTTTTTTAAATATATAAATATTTTTTACGATTTTCTAGAGATGATTTTTGCATCAACCCGGAATTTTATGACCGTTTTTGTGCCGCTATTTTCAAAGATAGGGGGTTGGACGTTAGATAACTTTACATGTATTCTATTATTCCAAACAACTTTTGTTTGGAATGTTTTTCGATCGGGCAATTAATTATCAAGATACTTCGATTTTTAAGTTTTCAACCCCTATTTCTTAGGGTTGGGGTGAGTTTAGGGGAAAAATTTCATTGGGGTTACTTTCAGTACGCAACCATCTAGCTTCAGTCAAAAATGGTAATTTTACCCTAAAAAGTGCTGGGTTTTTGTCTCTTTTACTGGACTATACGTTTCGTTACCGCAAGGATCAATGCACTCGTGTCAAATGAGACTGAGACGGCACATTAGCGTCCGCGGGATGAAATATCGCTCTCCTACGAATTTTCGAAAGACGAAGAAAAAGTGCGTCGAACGATATTCGAGGAGAGCGGCCTCTCTTATCGCCGATGCAGCGAGTAATACAGATGGCTTCGTGACATTGAGTTCCGACACCCTTCGAGAAAAGTCTGCTGGTCTCGCTGGTCCAGGGGCCCCGTAAAAGGGACGAGCGTCCGACGAACGGGAGAACGAGAAAGATTAGATAAGGGCACCAAATGGTACCCGCGTTGAGCTTTGTCCGCGCCGATCCGAAGGGCGATAAAATCGCCAAATCTGATCTAATCGAGTCTTCCCTACTCATTTATTTCTTTATATGTATACCTATGTAAATATGTTGACGAACTGTGGTGACAATTGTACCCACACATCTACCGTGACGAAGTAATAAAACGCTTATCAGTTTTTATCTTGGTTGAGACACGAGAAACGTCGAAATAAATCTCTACGTTCTTCGTGGATGTTGGTTCCCGTGGACAAATGCGCGGTAATTAAATGCAACTTATCAGTGCTGTTGAATTGAGAGCAAGAGAGTCAAATAGAGTCAAAAAGATTTTTCGTCGTATGAGGATTCGAAGTAATATCGCTCCTGCTGTACATTATCGATTTTTCACATTTTGGGGATATTCGTGGTCAATTTCTCGAGTACAAATTCCACTTGAGAATGGAACTTGATTTTTACCCTGCATACTTTATGTATATAAATTTGTAGTTTTTATGGTACACCCAAGTAGAATATTTGGCACCAGTAATTGACAAATCTGTTATATATACACACACACACACACACACACACCTACATATATATATGTGTGTGAATTATAGATCTGCTAATGAAATACGAAAATTATCAATTCATGATGTATATTTTTTTGTTATTTATTGTTCATTATTATTACATTTATAATTTATCATTTTTATAATGATATCTATTAAGCGATTTCGATACAATTAATTTTATCAAATATTCTGAAGTAACATATATTGTATAATATAAATATTCCACACAATATATATATGCATTCTCGAAACAAGCGCTCGAAGCTGGAAGCGATTTAAACTAATTGAATTTCGATGCAAAAAAGCAATGCTTCCTGATGCAAGTTTGTAAAACAAATTCTACAAAACAGTTTTTAAATATTTATGGATATATATATTAAATATTAGAATTAAATATTAGATTTAAATATTTATGGATATATATATATATATATATATATATATATATATATATATATATATATATATATATATATATATATATACTAGATGCTGAGAGCAATTTTTGAAAAGTTGCTTTTCGATACCAATAAACCACTGCTTATTCATCTTGGTTTTGCATTTTTTTGTCCAAAACCGTTTATAATATTTATAAATAAAAAGATATGAATATATATATATATATATATATATATTCATATCTTTTTATTTATAAATATTTACAAATAATTACAAATATTTACAAATAATTTTATTTATAATATTTATAAATAAAAAGATATGAATATATATATATATATATATATATTCATATCTTTTTATTTATAAATATTTACAAACGGTTTTGGACAAAAAAATGCAAAACCAAGATGAATAAGCAGTGGTTTATTTGTATCGAAAAGCAGCTTTTAAAAAATTGCTCTCAGCATCTAGTGTTTGTTCTGAGAATGAACATGTATATTCTATGGAATGTATCTATGTACGTACATTTGTAATTTCAATGGCACATGCAAATAAAATATCGGGCAATACTAATTTGCATATCTTTGTATATTACCCATCTGTCAATGTAATATTGAAATAATACATTTATGACATAATTGAAGCTGGCATTAATAAAATTGTTCAATGTAAACATGTTAATTTTAATGAGATTGACATTGTTCATATTTTGAAATAACATATGTATATATATATATTTTGTTTATATTTGTTTTATATTAAACAATATTTACAAACTATTTTGAACGAAAATAATGTTAAAACTTGCATGAGAAAGGAGTATATTTTTGTATCGAATGCCAATTCAAAAAAGTCCTTAGCTTGTAACATTTGTTTTGAGAATGAATATATATATATATATATATATATATATATATATAGACATATATATTCCTATTTTTAAAGAATTCAGGAATACAAAAACATACAATTCCTAACTAATCCCTAAAGAATTTAATTTCTTTAGGCATTAATGAGACTCGAATTGAGAAGGATTTTTTACAATTGCTATTCGATGCAAAAAAACACTCTCCTTATGCACGTTTCTTTTTCTAGAATTTTGTGCGAAATAAGTTGCAAAAATGGTTTAATATCAAATAAATATTAGAATTATAAGAATATTGAAATATTAAAAATAGAAAATTATAAAAATACTGAAATATCGAATATAGAAAATTCTAAAAACATTGAAATATCGGATACGAAAAATTATAAAAATATTGAAATATTGGATACGATTTTTTTTTCAAATATTCAAACATTGAATATAGAAAATTCTGGAAGTATAAAAATAATGACACAAGTTTTTTCAAACTTCTCAAATCTCTTCTAAAATTCATTTTGGACACCGTTCTTTCGAAAACATAAAAAAAAAACCTTGCGTCCAGAAGCACGGTAATTTTTTTCACCAAACATAAAATAAAAGAAACAGCTTGTTTTATTGCTGTAATTATTGTTTCGAAAATGGATACAAATAGAGGAGATTGGCGCGATGCTTAGCCTTTAAATGAAACGTGTGGTTTACCAGGCCCGACGTTTAGAAAAGGGGTTAGTTCGCTTCGCAGCCCTTGTGCAGGGAGTAGCTTTACGTTATTTGTATCGATTGGCTCGTCGCAGTGGTCGACGCTTTCACCCGCGTGGGTTCAAGAGTTCAGCTCAGCCGTTTGCCGCGGCTATTGCGCTACCGCGCTAATAAACGTCATCTCGTTAAAATCCCATTCTTCGCTGCCGAGCCAATTGTCGAGAATTGAGCATTTTAACGACGGGCAAAATTTATGGGCTACGTTTTTTTTTTTTGGCAATTTTATGAAATTTATGTGGAATCTCATGTCTCCATTTTTCTTCTCGTTTTTGCGCAGGTCTGGTTTCAAAATCGCCGTGCCAAATGGCGAAAGAAGGAGCACACGAAAAAAGGCCCCGGGAGACCGGCGCACAACGCACATCCGCAGAGCTGCAGCGGCGAACCGATACCACCGGAAGAGCTGAGAAGAAAGGAGCGCGAGAGGAGGCACAAAAAAGTTCTCAAGGCGCTCGAGCGGCAACAACGAAAATTGGCCGCCAAGGTGAATAATTTTGGAAAAAATGTTACATTTTTCAATCCTCGGATGGCGTTGAATTTTGTATGGATTACGCAATTTGGATTGGGATATTTGTGCGTTTTTTTGAAATTTTAAGTAACTTTGCTGAAAGTAAAATTGCGTAGGAAAAAAAAGAAAATTTGACTTGAAAAAATTAATTCATCATAGGGATGTCAATCACAAAAAAAAATTCGGAATATCTCAGAGTTCTCGATAGAATAAACCGCCTCAAGGCGGTTCGAAAACACGATAAAAAATCTTAAGGGGCCAGTCCACTTTGGAGCCACGAAAAAAGGCTATTTTCGCGATTTTTTTGTGAGGATTTTATAAAGACATAAATATAAAAGTTATTGAGTTTGATAAATAAAGTCTTGAAATACATTTTTTTAAAAATTAATTTTTTTTCATTCATTTTTAAGTACAAAAACTCCATCACAACTCGGCAACGGCTTGTCTGAAACAAAAAAATCAAGGTCCATTAGATTCAGTATGACACCAGCTACAAAATGACCGTCAGAAATAATGTTTTATCAAAAAATAAAAAAATGGCAGATGAAAAACGAAAAAAGTAAAAAAAACGCGTTTTTTCGCAGTTTTCGCAAAAAAGAATAAAAATCAAAATTTTTTGAGACTATCGAGGGTCATCTTGTTGCGAATCATGTTTACAATATGTGGTTCAAATTTCAAGAGAATCGGTTTACTAGTTTTAGAGATACGCTGGTGCTAGATTTTGAAAACGTTCGAAAAAACGCGTTTGAGTTTATAATATGAAAAACTCTTACCTACACTCAATCGGCAATTCCTGCACCGTACAAAATCCCTTTTGATTGCTCATCATCGTCGATTTCTGCAAGTCTTGCTTGCTTCTGATTTTTTGAAATTTTCAAAGTGGACTGGCCTCTTAATGAAAATAAACCCTTGGGAATTATCTGAAGCTGATATTACTGAATAAAATCAGAAACCGAAAAGAAACTTCAGAGTCTTGATGAATTTCATCGAAACCCTAAAAAAATTGAGACTTTTGATCCAAAATAACAAAAACGCAACAAATATTGAAAATCAGCATCTAAAAAAATGAACACCCTAAAAACCTGAGAAACTCGATAAAAACTTTTGTAATCCGTTTTAAAAAATCCCCAAATTCCATAAAAACTTCGATTCAAAATAAGCAAAGGCACAAAAACGTAATAATACGATTGAACAAATTAAAAACTTCATAAACCTCTGCACTTTGATTGAAAGAAAAGAAGCAACGACAAACATCGACAGTCTCCATCTAAAAAATTCGAAAGTCTAACAAATTCTAAGAATATCGATCAAAATCTATAAAAATCCCAAATAATCCAGACAGTCTCAATGCATAGTGATCGAAAACCCAAAAAAGCCTGCGATCCTCCACCCAAAATAATGAAAACCCCAAAACATGCCGGAAATCTCGTTCCAAAGTAATCCAAAGCTCAAAAAATCCTGCGATTCTCCACCTAAAATAATCAAAACGCCCAAAACGTCCCGAAAATCTCTACCCAAGTTGATTGAAGGCCTGAAAAATCCGCGATCCTAGACGCAAAATAAACAAAACCCCGGAAGGTCCCAAAAATCTGTATCCAAGGTAATCTAAAGCCCAAAAAATCCGCCGAATCTCCACTCAAAATACTCAAAACCACCAAAACTCCCAAAAATCTCAATATCCAGATAATCTAAACACCAAAAAAATCTTGCGATCTTTGGCCCAAAATAATCGAAACCCCAAAAGGTCCCAAAAATCTTGATCCAAGGTAATGCAAAGCCCAAAAAATCTTGCAACTTTCCACCCAAAGTTACCAAAGCGTCAAAAAGTCTCAAAAATCTCGATCCAAGGTAATCCAAAGCTCAAAAAATCCTGCGATCCTTCGCCCAAACTAATCGAAACCTCAAAAGGTCTCAAAAAATCTGTATCCAAGGTAATATAAAGGCCAACAAATCCTGCAACTTTCCACCCAAAATTACCAAAACCCCAAAAAGTCCAAAAAATCTCGATCCAAGGTGATCCAAGGCCAAAAAATCTCGCAACTTTCCACCCAAAATTACCAAAATCCCAAAAAATCTCGATCCAAGATAATGCAAAGCCCAAAAAATCGTGCGAATCTCCACCAAAAATACTCAAAACCACCAAAACTCCCACAAATCTCAATCCAAGGTAATTCAAAGCCCCAAAAATCCTGCGCTCCTCCGCCCCATCTAATCAAAACTCCAAAAAGTCCCAAAAATCTCAATCCCTCGTAATGAAAAGCCCAAAAAATCCTGCGACCGACCCAAAGCTATCAAAACCCCAAAGATTTCAATCTTTCGTCATGCAAAGCCCAAAAAATCCTTCAACCCGCCCAAAATAATCAAAACCCCAAAAATCTCAATCTTTGGTAATGCAAAGCCCAAAAATTTCAATCTTTCGTAATGCAAAGCCCAAAAAATCCTTTAACCCGCCCAAAATAATCAAAACCCCAAAAATCTCAATCTTTCGTAATGCAAAGCCCAAAAAATCCTGCAAACCGCCCAAAACAATCAAAACCCCAAAAATCTCTTGGCAGAATAAACCAACCCTCTACCCACCGCCCTAAATCCCCCACCCCAAAAACACTCAAAGTCCAAAGAAAACTGCCTCTGATCCACTGACCCAAATAATCAAAGCCCGAGCAATCCGCTCTCACCCCCGCTGGCAATGGTCGGAATATCTGGAACGGCTGATTTTCCAGGGTATCTCGGTGGACCTGTCGACGTTGCGAGCCGAGTGGGAATCACGAAGCGCGGCTGCTACCTGTGGCACGACGAGTGGCCAGTTGAGCAATCAGCTGAGCGGTTCCTTCTGCCACTTGAACAACATGAACGAGGGTAGCAGTGTGTCAGGTTCGGGGGCGGACGCGAACGAGGAGATCGACGTTGTCGGTGGTTTGGATTCTTGCAGCGAGAGCGGAAGCGACCGTGTCGAGTCGATAGCCGACGGTTCGGTTGACGGCGAGATATATTCGCGTATCGAGCGCACTTCCGGTTACGGTGTGGCACCCAGTGGTCTCACGGTTTCTTTGCTCAACGAGTCGACCTCGCCAACCGCGAATCCGCCGATTTCCGGCCTCGGAGAGACCCCCGGTCATCATCAGACCGAGCTCAATCATCAGCAGGGCATACGTCATTGGGGCCTGAGTCTTTTGGAGAGAAGGCGCGAGCTCGGCAACAGCAACAACATGGCGTCGAGGAGGACCGGAAGTGCGGACGGCCAACAGCAAAATCGCGTCGTCCTGTCGCGTCACGAGATCAAGAGGAACGAGGACGAGGCGCAGAGCGCAAGTATCGACCTCTCGGTCAAGGGCAGGGAGGAGAGAAAGCTGTTGAATCCTTTCTCGATCGACAGCCTCCTCGGCAATACGATATCCAGCCCACCACTCATCAGGAGAGACTACATTTTCTACGATAATAATCACTTTCCCCATCGTCACAATACCCATCGCAATAGTCACAATAGTCTCAACAACAATAACAACAGTAGCAACAATAACAACAACAGCAGTAGCAACAACAACAATAGCAGTAACAGCAATCATAATAATCGTGCCTCGACACCCTCGACCCCGGCGAACGGTCGACAATCGACGAGCCCGACCTCGCCGACCTCGCCGATCTCGGTACCGACCTCACCCTCAACCACGTAGTCGCGGTTGAATCCTCCGCCGAAACTTCGTCTCCGGCGTCTCTCCTCACTCGTTCTGACCGATCACCGGACGACAAACGAATGAGACGGAGCTAAGTGTGTACATGATAATAATGGGGGGGGGGGGAGGTGGGTGGGGGAAAAAAATTGAGGCCGTAGGCCACAGCAACGGGTATAAAATCATGTGCGAATTGAACAATTTTTTTTCGTTTGAAAAAGTGATTGACTCATAAAATTAATTACACATCTGTTTAGTATGAATGTCAAGGTGGTAGACATTTTTTTTTTCGATGTACAACGGCCGACTACTAATATTTTCTTTTATCTTTTTTTAGGCACTCCGCGGCGTCACATTTAGCATCCACAATTTTTGACCTAAAAAAACAAAAATTCTCGTCAATCTACATTAGAATACCTGGAGAAGTACGTAGGGAATTTAAAAAATATTGTTTTATTCAAAAGTTGTAGGTATTTGACCTCAACGGAGACTTTGTCCTTGGAGTGCCATATTTCAGGTGTTTACATTTTTTTTTTTTAAAGGAAACGAGTAAAGCTTCTTGAGTGCGGTTTTTTTCTTGCTTTTATTCATGATATACAGAACGTAAAAAAATTTTTTTTTTTGAAAAAAAAACCAAAATGGCGGCCGTTGCAGTTCCGCGAAAACAGGTCCTCAAATCGCGGGAGGTAAACGGCTGACATCACTGCCCCCTCTTTGTTGATCTGAAACACAAATTCAAAGCATATTATCAATCTGTGACCCTTTGGTCATGGAATGACGGATGGGTTTTTCGTTTAGTACAAATTTCGGAAAATGGCGGCAATTAAAAAAAAAATCGAATTTTCGCGTTTTTTTCGCATAAAAAGATATATAATGAATGCAAAAATGTATCCATCGAAAAAACGATCCGTCATTCCGTGGAGACATATTTTCTGAGTATGGTCGCCAAATTTCAGGTCGATGTGTTAATTACAGCGGTCAGGAGAATGTCAGCCATTTTTAAAAACGTGTTTTCGAGAAAAACGCGTTTGTAGTTTTGTAATGTGTTTACACAAATGTGTTTATAATTACCGCTAATCGGCAATGCCTGGTCCATAGAGGCATCCCTCCTCTTCTTCTAGCTGCTCATGTTCATCTCTAACATCTCCCGCCGATTTCAAGGACAAAGTCTCCCTTAAGAAATGAATTTTCAGTGAAAAATTTCGTTATAACTGCTCATAAACTGCTCATAAATTAAAAAGTTTTCGGTTAATCAGAAATTCCATACGTACTTCTCTGCGAAATGCAATTAGGAACATCGCTTTTAAATTTGAAGTAAATCGAGTGAAAATTGGTGAAGTTATTTGTCACGCCGATTGGAAAAAAGCTGTTTCGAGAAGTTTCGAAAGATATTTTTTCTAACAACTTGATATTCATAGTAAATAGATGTGTAATTAATTTTATGCGAATCACTTTTTCATACGAAAAAAATTGTTAAATTCGCTCATGATTTTATACCGGTTACTGTGGCCTTAAACAAGGCACTCGTACGAACGCAGCATTTTCATACGAGATTTTTTTTTCTTCGCTACAGACGCGTTCACAATTTATATCAAAACGTCCACATATCGAAAATCACAAACAAACGAAAAGAATACTATACTTCGAGAGACCTTTCACGAGGCGAGAGACTCGTACGAGCGGAAAAGAAAATAATAGGAGATGCAAAAAAAAACGACAAAGACAAAAGGTGTGCAATAAAAATGTTACGAAGCAGGATTTAAAGAGAAAAGGAAAATGAGGTAGATTTATGAAAGCGAGGATTTATTGTCCCGGGGATCGGTAACGCCGTATGAGGTTTTTGCAGCGATCGATACTCGTCGATGTATTTAATGTAAATAGCGGAAAATCGAAATTTATTCAACTCACAGTATATACATACGTACGTATATGTAAATTCGTTTCTTGCTTTTTTCTCGTGAAGTTTGACATTGAAAGAACAATTTCCAAAAATTAAAGGTCACAAGTGAGCGAACGATTTTTGGCAATAAAATCGGGTCTATCTTTTGTTTTTTAATTGTAAAAGTTCGAGACGACTTAATTGAGGAAAAATGTACTGATAAAAATCCAATTCGTGGAAATTCGTTTGATGAGAATTTAATTGATGGAAATTTAATTGATAAAAGGTTGATGAATAAAAATTGAATTCATAAACATTTAATTCGTGGATATTTATCTGCTACACATCCAATTGATGGAAATGGAACGAATAAGAATTTCATTAATGAAAATTTAATTCATGAAAATTTTGTTGATGAAAATTTAATCACTGAAAATTGCATTGATACGAATTCAATTAATGAAAGTTTTGTTCATGAACTTTTAATTGAGGAAGATTTTACTACTAATTTACTGGTGCACATTTAACTGATAAAACATTTATTGATGAAGATTCGATTGGTGGAAATTGTATTAATGAAAATTTACGGAATGGAAATTGAATTGATAAACATTTTGATGGAAATCCTTCTCGTACTATTGTCGATAAATTTTGGAGTTCACTAAAAAAGCAGGAAATTAATTTGTACACTCAATAGGTGTATGTATATATACGTCCACACCTACATGTATATATATCGATAAACATATATACCTTCCGGTTTCGCGAGAAATTCGTAGAGCAAAATATCTTATTTAAAGCAATATAGAGACGAGAGCGAGTGTGTGTGTGTGTGTGTGTGTGTGTGTGTGTGTACACGAATATTTGTGTGTGAAAATTGTGAGCAAGCGTGACATTCGAGTGTTGTAAATATAGCAAAGATAGATGAGAAGGCTGAATAATGATAATAAATTAACAAAAGATTACGCTGTTTTGAGATTCACACAAAAAAGGCAGCGAAAATAAAATGCAAAGACACAAAAACAACAAAAACGAGATAAAAAGACAAAAGAAATCCTGTTGTAAGTGGCGGAGCAGAATTCGACGTGCGGGGAACATTATCTACCGTATATCATTCATTATTATAAATATATTAATTTATTCTGAAAAAATGAAATTAAAAAAAAATGTATCTCTCATTCGTTAAACCCTCCGGTTCCTCATCCACACGCAATACTTTTTTTACGCGTCAGTAAAACAAGCAGAAAAAATCTCACTTCGCGGTAAGTAAATATCCATTTGTTATTTTTTTTTTGCGAAGAAAAATAAACATTTTCGTTTCACGTTTTTTGTTCTCCCCATCGGAGCAGGGGGCCTAATTGAGCCCTGAAGTACAACAGAGCCAAATCTCATCTCGGCTACTGTTGTCTCGTCTTCGCTCCCCTGAGGGGGATGAACATTTACGTAGTAATTTCTCCGTCTTATCGTGCACCATTAAGACGATATATCCCCCTGAATATTATCATTATGCAACCAGTTATTTTTATTGTTTTATTACTATATAAGATAGACGATAATGAGTATTGCGGCAACAATAATGACAATAATAGAAATAGTAATCGTAATAATTGTAGTATTAACAATAAAAACGATGATAGTAAAAAAAAGTAATAATAATAATCGTGGTATTAGCAATAAAAAAGATGATAATAACAAAAAAAGTGATAATAATGATTGTAGCATTAAGGCGTTACCCCGACTTGTAGCGCAAAAAAGGCCTTTTTCATTAATTTTTTTAAAGAAAACTACAAAACTTTTTTAATCGATCAATATACCATCTTAAAGAACACATCTTGACGAACTTTCAGTAATTTTTTTATTGAAAAATATTACATTGTTTAGTGGCAAATGGCCGTCAATGAAATAATGTTTTTATATACACGGTTTGCGGTGACCAACATTGCGGCGAAGTGGATCGTCTGAAAAAAAAAATGCGGATGGATTTAGTCAAATATAAGTATAAACTAGTCTTTAATCGAAGGATTTTAAAAAATATTCATTTTTCACAAAATGGTGGACAGTCAAAGTTAATGGTTCGATTTTAACGAAAAAAACCGCCGTTTTTGGCTATAAAGCGGCCATTTTTTTTTCGAAAAAAAATCGACCGATTAAAGACTACATTTTTATGTATTAAATGAGCCTGCAAAATTTCAAGAAGATCGGTTCATTAGTGTTCGAGTAATCTTGGTCACCGACTTCAGAAATGCCATTTTGATAAAAACGCGTTTAAAGTTTCTCTTTCAACGCTCTTTCAACGCGGATTCTTCTCTTTCAACGCTCATATCTCAGTCAATTTTGTTCGGATCCACTTGAAATTTTCAGGACATCTTCTCAGATACTTATACTTCAAAAAAATGCAATAAAAAAAATCGATTTTTTCAAAATTGCAAGTGGGGGTAACCCCTTAACAGGAAAAACAATGATAATAGTGGTAGTAAGAAGTTTCATTTGCATCGCCTTTTCGGCCTTTTACAAAGCTGTTACACCGTTAAACATCGCTCTCTTACAATTTGACTTATCTCTTTCCTCTTTTGTTATTTTTAATTTTCGTCACACTTTGCATTCTCACTCTTCATCACCACCGAAAAACGATGATGATAATAAAGGTAATAATAATAATCGTAGCATTAACAATCAATATGTTGTGCGAATTTAATTTTCTTACAATTGTGGTGCAGAGGGAGAAGCACCAATTTACAGTGTTTCAACATTAATTATTCTCTAATTGTTTTATGTCAAAATCGTGACAATAAAGTAACGTTACTGGTGATATATATATATATGCTGGAGTCTCTTGCGACATTCTTTATATTATCCTGCAATATATTTCCATGGCCAAAAAAGATCCATGTCTTTTGTCGAATTTTTTGAAATTATTTTTTTACCCACCTTTTTACTACCATACCCATATGATTATTATTCTTACTCTAATACACATGTTATTATTCGTATTAGAAGTGGGAATAACAATACAACAACAATAATAGTAATAATGAGTAGTCAAGAAAAAGAAAAATGATTTAAAAAATTAAGACAATACGAATAATAATAAGAAGAATTTTCGAATGAACTCAGAGACGACTAAATAAATAATACACTTCAGATCTAAAAAATAAAGGTTAAGGCGGGAGATACCTTGAGACCAGGAAAAAATGTCTTATTTTCATGATTTTTTTTTCCAAGGAAAGATCGCTTTGCCATTTTTAAGACTTTGGGTACGTTTTATTACTACTTTTGGCTGTTACAAGGTATTTTTTTGTTCATTAATTTGTAACAATGGCGGATGTATGGCACGGCCTTCTAGACGGATTGCGGCGGATCTTGTCAGACCGTGTGACCTATAGCGTCGGCGGGATTAGTCTGAAAAAAAACGACAAACTTTTTTCTTTCATTAATACTCATACGCAGTATATGAACCAAGAAAAAGTGAGAAATGTTGAAAATCGATGAAATGGTACCCTTTGAAACAAAAAGATTGAATTTTCCAAAAAAATGGCTAAATTTGACAATAAAAAAAATACGTTTTTTTAATTTTCAAAAACCTTTAGGGGCATGTTTTAGACAATAAGGTTAGAAAGATTTATACCAAATTTCATCGGAATCGGTCGATTAAGTTTTTAGCCCTACGTCACGCCAGTTTTGAAAATGCAGTTTAGAACACCACGCCATACCTCCGCCATTTTCAAAGATTAATCAAAAAATAAAAATACCATGTAACAGCCAAAAGAAGTAATAAAACATACCCCAAATTTCAAAATTGGTAAAGAGTTTTTTCCTTAACAAAAAAAAATCTACAAAAATCAGCAAATTTTTCCGTCGCCTAAAGTTATCTGCCCCCTTAAAAAAATTGCATCCCCGATCCTCGATACGGGTCGATTACGCGACACGACTAATTCCGCCGGCCAAAATTCGTTTTTGCCCCCATCCAACGGTAAAATACTAATTTACGAGTCGCGGAATCGGCCCTTTCAGTGAAAGTTCACGTGTGAGGGCTGTTGGCGATCGTGAGAGCGCGGCGAAGGGTATCCTCGCGGGTGAAGCCGCCAAGACAGTGCAAATGGGCGAATGAGACGAGTGAAGAAGATGAGAGATCAAAAAAAGATCGAAAAGAAGTACGAAAAAAGAGCTGCGAGGGCGGGCCAGGGCAGGGGGAAGGGGGTGGTCAAGGGATGACGTTCGGACGTTTAATCCGGACCGCGTGGGTGGGGCCAGCTCGTCCTGGCGAGAAGCGTGACGAGAGGGGGGCAGCGGTCAAATAAAAAATGCCCCCTTGTCGAGTACGTAAAATCGAGCCTCGTAGATTGGTCGATAATGGAGGAAACAAAAAATAAAAAATAAAAATAAAAAACAATATAAATAAAAACGGTTGAGGGGAAATATCGCACGGTGGTATCGATCCCCGATCGACGTGAGGCCACAACAAATGGTTTATGCGAACGAGGGACCTTTCACCTTCCTTGTAATAACTGGACACTCTTTATCTCCTTCCATTTACAGATATACGTGAGGGGAGGTGATTTCGAAGACATGTGACTTCGAGGACCATCCTCGAAGCCAATTGTCCCCATACTCAACATTACGTAAGCGTCAGAGTCCTCAAAGTCACTTTTGAATGAACTCGAGTATATTTGTGGAAAAGTTATTACGAGGACTGTCCTCGAAACAACCAGACGTCGTATATATATATAGCTCTTCCTCCCATTTTCGTGATCAGCGGTGCATCTTCGAGTAACAGATCTATCAGACCAACCGATCGAACTGGATCTTCATTTTTGCCCTCATGGACACACGTACACCGATACACAACACGTATAATTCTTCGGGGCGTGAAGAATGCCAGGATTTCCGTAATCCTTTCTCATCCTCTCTTTATCTCTGTTACTTTCTCTCTCTATCACCTCTTCTCTCTTCCCAGGACCCCACTCCCCCGCAACTCGGCACTTAATAATACATTTTATTTTTCTTACCACCTCGCCTCGTTATCGATCGGGCTCGATAAAGAGCCAAAAGAATTAGGTACGGTGAGAAGAACGGACCCGATACGCGCATCGACATCCGGAAAGCGCCCAGCCGATAAATAAATTTCCGAACAACGCTGGAGTGTTCAAGAGCGGACGAAAATTGATTTTTAATTAATTAAATTTGGTTGTTTCGTAATTGTTTCCAACTGGTGTAGGTTAGCACTCGAAGCATCGCAGTCTCGAAATAATAACGTCTTATTATTACTTATCACTCAAAATATTACTTATTCGTCAAAATTATTACTTATCACTCAAAATATTACTTGTGCGTCAAAATTATTACTTATGGCTCAAAATATTACTTATTACTCGAAAGATTACTTATTACGCAAAATATTACTTGTTGCTCATAAGAATACTTATTACTCACAATATTACTCATTATTCGAAATATTACTTATTACTCAAGATGTTACTCATTGCCCAACATTATTACTTGTCACTTAAAAGTATCGATCGTTGCCCAAAATATTAATTATCTCCCAAAATATTACTAAAAATTATTACGTATTACTAATAATTACTAACAAATAATAACGGCTTAAAAAAATAATCACTAATAAAAAATAAAGGCTCAAAAATTATTACGTATTACTAATAATTACCAATAAAGGCAGACAGAAAAGTAAATCTTTTGTGTTTGATCAAGCAAAAGATATCAGAGTCTCTGAAATCCGAGACTTTCCTTGCCTCTCGTCCTACTCTCTTTTCACGTATTACTTAAAATATTACCTGTCACTCAAAGATATTGCGTATTACTTGAAGCTTTACTTATCACTCACTTTACTTTTTACTTTACTTGTGAGTTAGCTTATTACTCAGCAGATTACTCGTAACTCAAAAAAATAACTCATCACTTAAGGGTATTACTTATTACTCAACCAAAATAAACTCACTACTCGAGAGTATTAATTATTACTCAGAATAATTGGGTATTGCTCAAAATATTACTTGTTACTCAGTTCACGTATTACTCAAAATATTACTTATTACACAAACTTCTGACTTGTTACTGGACAGACTACTCTTTACTCAAAATATGACTCACTATTCAAAGTTGTTACTTATTACTCAGCATATTACTTATTGCGCAAAATGATTACTCATTACTCAACATTATTACTCACTACTAAAAATGGTTATTTTGTACTCAAAATATAAAAGTTATTATCTTGATACTACGATGCTTCGACTAATTACGTTTCTGCGTTGATGAAGGAAATTAATTGATTTAACGGGTGAGAGGACAAATTTTCTCGTGGAAATTCATGACGCGTTTCATGAGAGGAAAAAAACGAGAGAAAGAGATGCAAAAGGAAAAAAAAGCTCTCGGCTTGATGCTCGTATCGTGTTGATAGATGAGAGATCTTTTTGGTGGATTCGTGAAGCGAGACTGATCGTTTGGTATACACGAGAAGGGAACAGATTTTGTTACGGTTCTCTTGAATATTGAAAATATTCGTCCCTCTCTTTCGAATTTCGTTCGAGCCTTAAGGGAGGAGTGGGCGTAGATGCGAGATAAAAAAATTAATAGCTGCTTTTTGACGAGCCCGCATGCAGAGAAAGAGAGAGAGAGAGAGGAGAGCCTTGGTCTCCCACTTCGTGTTTCTTAACTGGCAGGAACAAATTTTATTATCGAATTTTATTCCTCCCATCCATGTGCACACTGAAGATCGTATCGATGCTTTTGGTTCGAGAAAAAAAAGAAAAAGAAAAATCCGCTAAAAAGGCCGAAGAGTATCATGTTTTTTTCGCACCGCTCCACGTCGTGCCGCGTTCCCGATCTCGATATCATACGAACATAAAAAAAAACCAAAAAAATGTCTCGAAGAAGATTAATTTTATAAAAATCAATGAAGATTTTCTCATACCTGAATCATGTTTTTTCGCACCGCTCCACGTCGCGTCGCGTTCCCCATCTCGATATAATACGAATACAAGAAAAATAAACAAAAAGTGTCGCGACGGAGATTAATTCTACAAAAATCAATCAAGAATTTCTAATACCTCCGAATAAATAAGTCTTCCTTGATCGAAGTTGGTCTCAAAATCAATTATGTAAAAAATATTACCAGGAATTCCGACAACTTTTTTACGAATAAATTATTATGGGACGAATTAATAATATAAAAATTATCAAATCGATAAGACTGCCGTCCCGACCGTCAGTCTGGGGCCGAGCGAGTTAGCGACTGAGCGGTCTCCCAACCGAATATTAGCCCCAGCCGCTTGACCTGGGACGCCCAACGGACACTAATGGATCATTCAATGATTCACTACAATCATTCTTTAATTCCTCATTATCATTTTTAATTAATCAATTAATCAATTATTCAATAATATTAACATTATTCAATTGATTCGTTATTATTATAATTTAAAAAAACACGCAAATGGCTATAGATCGAAAATTACTCGTATCAGAAATTCCCCAACGCGTCTGTAAATCGGCCTTCCCCGCACCCCCGCAAATCCCAATGAAGAAAAAAACCAAACCAGAGTCCGCCACAAGCGTCGAATCTCGGCAAGTTTTCCGACGAGCTCAGCACACTTTCACATGGTGGCGTAAAAAATTTGAGGCAACCGAAAAACAAGGAGCGTGTGTACGTGAAACAGTGGGGGCGCGCGATAGGGCGCAATAAGTACAAGGGCCAGCATGGACTTGCCAAGTTTTCGGCGTTTTTTTTTTCGCAGAGAAATTCTCCGACTTCGCAATATCGACGATAAGTATCTCGAGACGGTTCTTCGAGGTACACAAAGTGTAAAACTACACATATATACCTCGAAAAGCATTAATATATATAGGAACGAGAGAGACAGAGAGAAACAGAGCAAGAGAGAGAGAGAGAGAGGGGGAGAGAGAGAGAGGGAGAGAGAGAGAGAGAGAGAGAGAGAGAGAGAGAGAGAGAGAGAGAGAGAGAGAGAGAGAGAGAGAGAGAGAGAGAGAGAGAGAAAAAGAAAGAGAGAGAGAGTGAGAGAGGGAGGAATAGGAAGATGTAGTAAAAGTGAAAGAGAGCGACAAATACACGATGTGGTTCTCGTGCATGTGCATCGATGCACTTTTTATTCTCCCTCCCTCGGTTTTTTTGTCTTTTGCTCTATCTCTCTCTCTCTCTCTCTCCCTCCTCTCTCTTCCGTCCCTCACTCACTCTCTTTTTCTCCTTCGTTCCCTCTCTTACGTACTTCGATGGCGTCCAAGCAAAGCCACAGAAGTAAATCTAAGGTTTACGAGGCAGTGCCCGCCTCTTACTAGCACCTCCTCGAGAACTCTTCTGCAACAGTACACTCGTCCGAATCAACGATACATACACACATACGTATACGTAAGAAAGTTGGGATTTGCCTCTCGTATAAAATGTGTAGCTTCACATAGTGAAGCAGGATCGCCCATCACGGCAAACTCACACGCTTTCCTTCATGCCCTGCACCACGTGTCTACGCACACATATATGGGCAAAATTTAACGGAGCTTCGTACTCGTATGCAAGGGAGCTGTCTCGTCGAGCCACTCGCGATATTCTCATAATAAATCGTCCCAAACGCGGGCTCAATCTGCCACGTAAGAAATACACGTGCGCACAACAGTGCCACGAGGATTTTCTTGGCTCTGTGTATGCATAGCAATTTTACGTATTGGGCGTGCATCTAGATCGATATATGTGTATATCTATTTTTATTGCAGGTAACAATGTAATATTACGATACACACATTACGGTGCATACGGAATGATCAGGCAAAAGATATCTGCAGTATATGTGTGTGCGTGTATATATATATATATATATATATATATATATATATATTATATATATATATATATATATCTACATAAGTGTGTAAGATTAAGTCCTCAATGGTTGAGAGACGAGGACAAAACGCGTGGTCGTCGAAGATCGCGGGTAATATAGTTATTATCCGTGAGGGGGTGCCCGCCGGGGCCCCACGAAGAAAGCAACGAACCTCGCATTAAAAACCAATTTTTGGTCCCGAAAAAACCCTCCGCCCCGTTTCGTAATAACAGGCCTGGTAATCTATAGTAGGTTTTCTGTCCGGTATAGACCCTGAAGATCTCTCTCTCTCTCTCTCTCTCTCTCTCTCTCTCTCTCTCTCTATCTCCCTCTCTTGCTGTCCATCTATCTACCTGTGTCTTTATCTACGTTTACATAAAATCCGAGACTCTCCTTGCCACCCTCTCTCTCCCTCACTCTTTCGTTCTCTCTCTCTCTTTTCTCTCTCTCTCTCTCTCTCTCTCTCTCTCTCTCTCTCTCTCTCTCTCTATCTCTTTCAGTCTATCCATCTACCTGTGTCTTTATCTCCGTCTATATAAAATCCGCGAGAGGAGCATCGTCCTTTGACCACTCAAGGATGAGAGAGAGGAAGAGAGAGAGAGAGAGAGAGAGAGAGAGAAAGAGAGGATAATGGAGCAAATTGATGCTCCTCGAACGAGTCCGCCGTAGCGAGCAAGAGCCCAACTTGTTTTCAATTTAAAATCCGCCCGGACATCCAAACGAACAGCTGTCAAAGGCAAACAGCTGTGAATCGTCTCGGAGTGATGTTTCCCGCGAAATTTTCCGCCCCCATACCGATCTATACTGCAAATTTGATTCACTTGATTTTTTACTCATCGACAATTCGAATTTATCGCACCTCGTTGTTCGAGGAGCAAATTTCGCGTGGCTTCTCATCGCGCCGTTTCGAGCGAGACGTTTCATTGCTCATTTCTCACGTCAGACTTGCAACATCGCCCGGAGACTTTTCCAATGCTTTCAAGCCCGATATCCAAGTTTACGAGACAGCGATATAAATTTTGAGAATATCTCGCGCGAAAATCTTGCCCGCCCGATTTGCAACAGAACAACGTTTCTACGCTGACTGGGGAAAAACGGAGGCGGAAAAACGACCCGCGCTCGCTCCTAAAGATGAAAGATACGATCGTTCGCGGCGAGAGGAATAACACACGCGTGTCAGACTCTCGCAGTTTCTGCGGAGAGATGCCGAGAGCTTGCGGAGTTATAAAATAGCGTGCCACTCCATCAACTCACGATGTAACGACTATATACGTGAGAAAATATATATCTTGTGCACATATTTTATTATTATTCATATTATTTTTATTATTATATATGTATAATGTGGTCGTGTACTTGGCATGCATATACGTATTTATGATATGTACTGAATTACGTTTTGTTAACGGAGTATCCTTATATGCACGGCCAAAAAAAAAATTAATTTAAATAGTATCTATTTGAATAAAATACGTTTTTTCCTTGTTTCACAGCCTACTACGATCTTATTCGTTTCAGCTATTCTCTTTGAATAATAAATATATTTAAATTGAATAAATAAAGATTCGATTCAAATAAATCTTTTTTTCTTACAATAGACATTGGAAATCCAAGTGTACTATGTAGTACAGTCGTGCTGTATATTGGAATCGCAAAAAATTAGAAGAAGGCTAGTTTTTTGATCCAAGTTTGCCTAAAAATCGGGGTGTAGGGTTTTTTAGGGGATGAAAGGTGATGGGATTAATGCCAAACTTCAAACCCCACGAGTTCGGCGCCGGGAGACAAAATGTTCAGAAAAATCCGGGCTTTATTTTTGTCGACAGCGCCGAAGTCGTGGAAGTTCATTTTGGGGATGGAAAAGTGGGGTGAAATTTTGAAAAATCAGTTTTCATTCGATAACCCTTTAGGAAAAATTCATACAATTTTTGTTCAAATGGGAACGTTGTAGCCCGTAGAAAGACCCGTTGATCGGGTATTTGATCAACCCTCTCCGAAAATATCATCACCCCCAAAAGAATTATTGGAGTGTAAAAAAGAATTGTCTATTGAATAACTCAAAAACAATCGATTTTTCGGGGATGGTTTAAATGGACCAAATGTAGAGAATAATTTTCTCTATATTTTCGTTCCTGTGGACCACTCTTGAATTTTGCTTTTTGGAACCCCTCTTAGGGGTTGAAAACTCAAAATGACATTCCGGGATAACTATTGACCGAAAATAAAGAGACACGAGTTTGGCGCTGTGGACAAAAATGTAGCCGAGGGTTCAAGCTACAAATTCTTCCACAGCGCCGAATTCGTCAAATCAATAGTTTTCCCAGAATTTCATTTTGAATTTCCAACCCCCGGGGGGGTTGGTGAATGAATGTTGAAAATCAACATTCAAGGGTGGTCCATAGAAACGAAAATATAGAAAAAAATATTCTCTACATTTCGTACATTTGAATCATACCCGAAAAATCGATTGTTTTTCAGTTATTCAATAAACAATTCTTTTTTGGCATTTTAACCATTTTTTGGGGGGTGAAGATATTATCGGAGAGTGATGATCAAATACTTGATCGACGCGTCTTTTCAAGGGCCACAATGTTCCCATTTGAACAAAAAGTGTACGAATTTTTTCTGAAGAGTTATTGAATTAAAACTGATTTTTCATAATTTCACCCCACTTTTTCACTCCCAAAATGAACTTCCACGACTTCGGCGCCGTGGACAAAACTAAAGCCTGGATTTTTCTGCACATTCCGTCTCACGGAGCCGACCTCGTAGGGGTTGTAGTTTGGCATTTATTCACCCCCATTCCCTTTCATCCCCTAAAAAAAACCTGCACCCCGATTTTTAGGCAAACTTGGATTTAGCACCCGCGGCACCTACAAAATCGCCAGTCAAAAAATTAGCCTTCTAATTTTTTCCGATTACGGGGTTTTTCCGCGACAGCACGACTGGCGCGGAAACAACATTTTATATGCATAAAATATTTCATAAATCCAAAATGAAATTAAACACGTAATTGAGAGTTTTACCACAATGATTTTGTATCGTAATTCGTCATTCCCTGGCCTTCTGAAATTATTTTGTTCATAGAAAATATTTCGTCTATATGGAATCGAACCTCGAACCTACCTACGTACGCTACGCACGCTGTCCCAATGCTACCGAATGCTTGTAACATCATGGTCGCAGATATGGCATAAGAGACCAAATGATTTCCTATAATTATTTGTTGTGTCACATAAACTATATCAATTCGTTAATATCATTGTGATAATGGGAGAGGTTTATCGAATAACATGCTATAGATGTTTGAAACATAACCTATATACTGAGTGGACCATGTAACGTGACCACCCCAAATATCTCCGTTGCCTTTAGAGTGACGAAAATACACCAAAACAAACCCAAACAAAACCCAATCAAAGCCAAACAAAACTCAAACAAACCCAAAATATTTTGTTGAAAAATCATTTCAAGGTCATGATATCATAGGTCGTTGAATTCGTCTAAATATTAGCTACAACGTCTTAATAGAAAAAAAAACATGTTCCTATTTGAAAAACCATTGATGACCTTGAAAACTCAATAACTATGACCTTGACAAAAATGACTTTTTCACCACCGTAGCAGCCCTTCAAAATCAATCAAATTACCTTCTGACATTTTTTTCGTCACTCTAAAGGCAACGGAGATATTTGAGCTGGTCACGTTAAATGGTCCACCCTGTATATAAATACATACAGGGTGTCCCAGAACTGAATGCATTCCCTGAAATGGGGGGTTGGGGGTGAAATTGTGAGTCGATTGATATGAGCATGTGTGGGTCTCAGATCAACCCCTGAATTATTATTTATTTTTTAAGGCGCACCAATCAGGTGCGCCCTATGAGCCGGCGTACGGCGCATAAACAACACGATATTCAATTTTTTTATTAGGCTGTTGACATATCGAGGTCGGGATTTTACACACATTTGATACATGGTCTTGTGAAGATTGAGTTTTTTTTAAATTAAAAATATTGATACACAATGGAATTATTATTATTTAAACAAAGTACAGCCGCTGCATGGCCAATCGGTGTAGATGGTTCTAGCAATGATGCTCATCTGAAAAGGGGTATAAAAAATATCCTTTTAGTATAATAATAAAAGTTTCGCATGACCGGAATCTTTTTTTCGCATGACCGGAATCTTTTTTGAAACTTTGACAATTACGAATTTGGCAAGCTGTGAAAAAAGTTCGATTTTCGAAGGAAAAACTACTTTAATGACGTTTTATTAACAGATGGATAAACATATCGAAAAATCATTTCTTCATACGTCCGAAATGTTATTTATAAATACAACTAAAATTTTTAAATATTACATATAAATATAAATTTATTATATAAAAATAAAACTAATGTTATGAAATTTAAAAAAATTGAGTTACGACTCGTATCAGCTGATAAGAAGAAAGCAAAATGAAAAGGGTAAATCGAAGCGGAGCGTCGTCAGACCTCGGGCAATTTTTGGAATTTTCACAAAATCTTCGTTTCAAATTGAAGTTAAGACCCGAGACTATAAATGTACTCAATACAAAATGTAATGTTAAAATATTAAGTTTATGCAGACCCCTTAAACAAATTTGAAATATTTCGCCCTTGTAAAAACGCAAAACCAACCCTTGCCTCGTGGTAAGAAAAACGTCCCTTTTTTTAGTTCCCAGAGAAATTTCCCAAACCAATTGAACAAAATTCAAGCGGTTGACTGCCAGATCACTTCGTGCTCCTTATTGATTTTTTTCCACCAGAATTCCGAGATAAAACTGTGAATTAATTTATTAAAAAATAAAGAAAATAATAAATAAAAATGCACACTTGTTTTTGGGAATTACAGGGTACAAATAAATTGTTTTCCATTTGCTGCACGGATGGTTGCAACAATTAGCACCGGTCAATGAGCCCGATTGTCGAAAATTGGTGCTCGCGACGATTTCGGGATTCGCGGGAATGCAGCGACCCAGTACGGGGACGGGGGTTCGCGCAGTTCGAAATTTGTCCGGCGGCGTGGAGCAGCGTCTCGTTCGTTTCGCCTCCAGTAAATTTCTATTAAGGGGCCCGCCCGGGCCGTCGCGGCGTTCGAAACAATTGGCCATTAAATCGAACGGTCCCGCGGCAGATAATAACTAGCAATAATCGTTGGGCCACCGGTTATTCGGTCGATCGTGGGACACGGCGAGGAAAACGCGAGTATATACACGTAGAGCATGCTTCTGTGCATATATTGGGCGTTCCAAGTCGAAAGGGCAACGGCCCGTAGCGAGTGACCTTAATCTTTTTTTTCTTTCTAAAACCGTGGTTCAGTGTAATAACGATTATTTACGGGAAATCGGAGGTCACGATTATTTCTGCAGAAAAATTGAATTGTGTAGAAAAAAAAAACGATTACGCAGGCAGTAATTGAATATCAAATATTGCGGGATCGATAATTATATAATTTGTCTGGGCTTTTATTTCAATCATTCAATAATTATATTTGATTATTCCAATAAAATAATGGAGCTGCTGAAAATTATTTTTCAATTATTATTTACAAATTTTAATGAGGTTTTGAATAATTATATTTAATTATTTATACACATTATAAATAGAGACTACCAAAATGTATATATTTGTGTATATTGCTTTGGTGTAATTGGAATTTTTTGCAGTAAATTGGAGGCCACGATTACTTCGGCGGAAGAATTGAATTGTTTTGAAAAAAAAAAAACCGATTATGCAGGCAGTAATTGAATATCGAATTTTGCGGGATCGATAATTTATATAATTTGTCTGGCTTTTTTGTGCAATTATCCAATAATTATATTTAATTATTCCAATACTTGATTATTGAATTATTTAAAAAATGGAATTATTAAAAAACTATTTTTGAATATTTTTTAAAATATTTCAATTGGATTGTGAATATATATATATATATATATATATATATATATATATATATATATATATATATATATATATATATATATATATATATATATATATATATATATATATATATATATATATATATATATATATATATATATATATATATATATATATATATATATATATATATATATATATATATATATATATATATATATATATATATATATATATATATATATATATATATATATATATATATATATATATATATATATATATATATATATATATATATATATATAATTATTCATACAAATTACACATAAATGATCGAATATACTTTTAATAAATATGGGTGTGAGTGTGTGTGTGAGTATGATTTTTGTCAGTTCTTAAGGGAGGACACTACTGTGATAGGCCGAAAAGGGTAGATTTTTTTCGACTTTTTTTGTTCATTAGATTCTTTATTTGGGATTCGAAAAAAAAGTACGGTATTGAGCACACATTGAACTTATTTCCAGTAAATTTTCAAAAAAAAACTCAAAATGGCGGTCGTCAAAAAAAGTGTAATTTTGGCAACATTTTTACTTAGATTAGGGGGCTCAAAAACACTAAATTAAAAAAAAACGCTGCATACAACGATAGCCGCGGCATTGCGGAAATTTTGGTTTTTAAAAATTGTAAATCAGACAATTATAGCTAGAATTATGATTCGGGCCAGGTCGAAAAACGTCGATTCGAGAAAAACGTGATTGAACGTTTTAGTACACGTAAATCGTTGCGCTATCTGCTCTCACTAAATAATCTTCAACTTAGTCAATTTTCAATATTTTAAGTTGAACATTTTTTCACATATTCGTGAATATGTATACATTGAAAGAAAAATCGATTTTTTTACCCGTCACAGTCGTGTCCCGCCTCAAATATCATATTGATTACGGAACTGAAAAATTATAGAATAGTCCACACGGTGAATTTAATATTTATTCAATACTTAAATATTTTCCATCGATTATTTATTTCATTTGCTTAGTTAATTCTATTACTTTTTTGTCGAAAGTTGTATACAGGTACAAAACAATATTTTCTCATACGTTAATTTTTCATATTTATACTTACTAATTTATAAATATGTATAGGTACATACATTTGTTCATTTATAAAATTGAACGTATCCTTATTCCTACTCATCTATGAATATATTACAATATATCTGTATATGTATGATTTTTAATTGATACATTTTATTTATATTTATATTCCGTAATTTCTATCATTTCCTAGTTGTTCATCCCTGGCCTTCAAAATTGTGCCCCAACAACAAGATTTTACCAATCAACGGGCAGAAAAATATTGTTTTTTTTTACAAGGATGTACACTGTGAAAAATCTGTACGAGTCGATCGCGAATCACCCGTACATATATTTATCGATCGCTTGAGAAAGGAAGGACCTCGTGGACGTCACTTTGCCAACAGTGTCACGCGAGTTACGCCCTTACCTTTATATATACATATATATATATATACATATATGAGAACGAGGTTACTGGTATGGAGAGCGAAGAGAACGAGGCATTCCTGAATTGGCAGTGGAGGAAACAAGCGAGCATCGGTAATGAGAGACCAATTAGAACACCCAGCGTCGATGGAATTATCCCTGCAGGAACGTTCGAAATTCAAACTGGCTGACGTTATATTCTCGTACCCTCTATCTCTCTCTCTCTTTCTCTCTCTCTCTCACTCTCTCCCTCTCGCTTTTTCTGCATATATATATATATATATATATATATATATATATATATATATATATATATATATATATATATGTATATGTATTTTTCTGTCTCTCTTTCTTCTCGAACACGGTAATACCCTTTGGGCACGCGAACCCCCATGCAGCCAAACCAGAGTCTTCCCACACGTGCACAAAAATATGCCCATGAATATATATATATATATATATATATATAAACGACTATTAAAGACATCTTTATATGCTACAACGTAAATCACGATCTACATACAGGGTGAAGCAACAACTATTAGCAGTACAAATATTTTGAAATCCATTATACACTAGAAGAAAACTTTTACAACAAAAGTTGCACAATTCAAAGGGGGTCATCAATTGGTGGCTACGAGGTTCATCCAGGTGGAGGCTCTCCGGAGATTTCAAGATCACTTCCATTTTTGTAAATAGGACCACTAATTTTTTTGCCGAATTTCACCAAGGAACCGAAAATAAAGTAAGACACGAAATTTAATGCAGGATATACATTTACAACTATAAAAAAATTGATTTCTTTTTTTTGTCTTTAAACGACGGAACTATATATGTGGAATATTTTCCCAAAGTTTTAAAGCGAAATTCAAAAAACGTTACAGCCCGTTAACCCTGTGATTCGGAGCGGGGGTGATCTCAAACGCGTATTTTTCAAAATTGCATTATCGATATTGGCGTGCAGGATTACTCAAAAACTGTTAAGCCGATTGAGTTGAAACTTGGTAGGAATATTGATAATATTGGTACCCTTTACTTGACGAAAATTGTTTTCGAAAAATTGCGACAAAAACTACTTTTTTAATTCACATTTTACAGAAATGTTGCGTGAAATGTTGATTTCTTTTTTGTAAATGCGTGCCATTTTCTCGAATTTGCATTTTATTCGTTTTAATTACCGTCACATAGAAACTATACATGTTTTAACTGAAAAAATGTTTGAACTTTTTTGCAAATCAAAGTCTACGGGAAAACAAACTGCACGCCGATTCGCAACTCCCGCGGCGACCTTGCTGGAACATTCTGCCACAGCTCCGCCATTTTGATGATGAATTCATTTTAAAAAATCGTTTCGTATACTTAGATGTACTATTAACGTATACCTAAAGTTTGATAATTGTAGAATTATTATTTCTTACTTTAAAAAATCCGTCAATATTGCTTATTTTCTTCCTGTCTACACTGAGAAGAAAAAATCATTGATCCAATATCATTGGTGTTATTGAATGAAATATCGTTAATTCAATTGTAAAATTGTTGGTGTAAATAATCGGATTTATTAGTCCAAACAAAACGCTATTGACTTTAATAATATGATAAAATTAAAAGTATTTTTTTCATTCAAAACATATATTGTTAGCTGAGAACAATATATTATTGAAACTATCTAAAAAATTATCGCGAAGAATGATATAGTTTTGAATGCATTTTCTGTCACGAATAAAAAAAACGTTTCAATTCATAACATGAACATTTTTTTTTTTTTTTTTTTTTTTATAAGCCTTTATTTATTGTCGCAACAACGTCAGGGATTTTGAGCGACCAATGAACATTGTTGATTCGAGTACACAAGAAAAATTGAATTTCGCGTTCGATTCAAATAAAATTTCTCTTCAGTAAATATTTTATTTTTTTTCACCATGTCCGATATTGATTTTCAAGTACATTATTCGTTAAAATATCAATATTTTATTTTTATCGAAAAATATTAAGCAAATGTCTGAGTTGGTTAAAAAATTACGCGAAAATAACATTTGTTTCTTGCGCATTTGGTTGAAAAAATTCAACCAAATCATGGCCAAGCGCCACCGAAATTATAGGTGTGAAGAAACCCGTAGTTCTCGAAGTAACCACTAGAAGCCGCACGCGCGCTCGTTTCTCGTAATCGTAGCGCTAACCGAAAATCTACTTAAACACCGGAGCAACACTAAAGAGTATCGCTTCTTGGCCTGTGGCTGAGATCAAAGTGTAGTATCTGTTCTCATCAGTTGAATATCTGATATTCTCTCCATGGATATTCCATTGGATATCTGATATTCCCTCCACTATTATCGTGGATGATCATTCTAATGCTCGCTTTTTATTTACGATTTAAAAAAATTGAATAACTTTCAATTTTTTAAATAAAACGAATTCGATCAAACACTTTATTGTGACAAGTCAAGTAGCCTATTCCAAAAAACTGCATGCGATTTTTCAAATATTTTCAGCAATTCTCGTGAGTAAATATTTATTTGAATCAACAATCAAGAAATGTTTGCAAGTGCACATGGAATCATTTTAAAAACATGACTTCGGAATTCACAAATATATTCTTTTGATTGCAATGAACATTCATTTCATCGAATATTATATTTTTTTCTGCCACAGACTAAATGTATTGCTACAGATGACACCTGTACTTTGTGGTAAAAAAAATACCATTATATCATGAAATAATTAAGCAGTAGCAACTGTTTAATTCTTTCATCCATACATCTACGGATTGTATATAGAATGATTTCAATCGAATTTTATTTTATTTGAAGGATAATGTATATATTCAGACAACAGAAGAGATTTTCAAATAAAATAAGATGTTATTTGAATCAATCACATTTTCCAATATTTTATAGTATTGTAACAATCTCATACATCGGTGGCACTCTGCGTTCAGGCATTTGTTTGAATCAACCAATATATTTTTTTGATTCAATTGGTTTTTTTTCTCAATGTAAATGAATATCCCGCCTTAAAGATGTTCGATCGAGATTTAGTATGAAAAACGATAAAAAAAGAACTTTCAATGTTTTTAGACCAGAATCAAAACGGTGCAAGCACTTATTCTTACGAAGGGTGCGCAAAGTGACGGCCACCACTTTCAATGCAGGCTTGCAATCTGATTCGCATTGATTGCATTGCACTTTCGTGACACTCTCCGTAAATTAAGATCGTATCAACTTCTCGAGCAGAAGTTTGTTGGTGAGTCCCCGGATCCTATGTAATCCCTTGTAATCCAAGTGTATCCCGCCCTATTTCCCGATTGCTGTCGTAGGGAAATTCCTTAAGGGGGGGGGGGGGGGGCAACTCTAGACGAGGAAAAAGGTACCGATTTTCATGATTTTTCCAATCGAAAGCTCTCTCCAGCATTTTTGAGACTTAGGGTATGTTTTGTTACTACTTTGGATGTTATATCGTATTTTTTTAAATTAATATTTAAAAATGGCGGTGGTACGACACGTTATTCTAAACGGATTGCGGCAGATGTTGTCAAACGGCGTGACTCGTCGCGTCGACGGGATGAATCTGAAAAAAACCAATGATGATTTTTCTTTTATTAACACTCATACGAACAAGTGAGAAATGTTGAAAATCGATAGAATGGTAAGCTTGGGAACAAAAAATTCAATTTTCCGAAAAATGGCTACATTTTGAAATAAAAAATACTTTTCTTTTTCATTTTCAAAAAGATTTGGTGTCATGTATTAGACAATAAGGTTAGAAAGATCTATACCAAATGGAATCAGAATCGGTTGATTCGTTTTTTAGCTATACGTCACGCCAGATTTGAAAATGCAGTTCAGAAGACCGTGGTATAGCTTCGCCATTTTTAAAGATTCATAAAAAAATACGACGTGACAGCCAAAAGTAGTAATGAAACATACCCTGAGTAACAAAAATGGTGAAGCAATTTTTCCTCTGAGAAAAAAATAAAAGAGAAGACACATTTATTATGGCAATTACAAATTCTTCACTGATTTCCAAAAAAAGTTGTTTAGATTCTTTGTTGCGAACAATGTAAAGAATGCCTGCAAGACTCTGTATTTTGTATTTTTTTATCTGCGGAAAAACGGATTTCAGGGTGAAGCCACCCCTCAAAGAAAGGCCAGTTGAGGGGTGGTTTTGCAGTTTCACCCACAAGCAGTCCACCGATCCGAATGAATCAAAAACCGAAATTCTTCTAATGGATATCGATGAAAAATCCACTATAGAATAATGTTAAGAAAATGAAATTAAGGGGTGACACGCTTTTCTTTAAGAGTTCGGTTCCCCCCTTAAAAACGTTTTTCCGCAGATTGAAAAAACCGTGGCTAATAGTTTACAATGCTTCATCACATATATGAGTTTTAACAAAATTGGAGATGGACACTTGAGAGGTTATACACAGTCAGAAGGCCCAAAAAGATCGATTTTTCAAAAAAAAATCTTGAGAAGACCTTTAAATCTATTATCGTAAAAAATTGTACACATATTACAGTAACTTTCAACTATATTTTAACATTTTTCCTTTGTAAAAATAATTATTTCGAAACCTGCGGTAGCTGATCTCCGGAAGCACCTCTAAAAAAGACGTCTTGCGGTGAGGACGATATCTCTGGACTGGATCATCTAGAATGAAACAACCAAAAATATTTCGTTAATATAATGGATTGTCTTGTAATTGATCGAAGGAATAAGCAAAATAATCATTTTCAACAAAATGGCGGCTTCTAAAAAAAATTGATTTTTGACAAAAATGTAGGCCTAAAATTGTTTATAAAATGGAAAATATTTACCGGTATTAACCTTCCATTAATTAATAAAAAATATACTTGAAAAGATTGTGTTAACATTTGAGACTGATCGGTTCAGCCGATTCCGAGAAATCTTGCTGACCACCTTTAAAAACACGGTTTTGAGAAAAACCCGTTTAAAGTTTCAAAAGCACTTTCGAACGCTCTGACACGTCATTGCAAATGTGCGTGTAACTTCGAGAATATTCGCCGGATTCACAAGAAATTTTCTGTGTGTAGTTTAAATTATGTACAATACGAAAAAATTTTAACAATTGACTTTTCTAAAATTTTAACTGTATATGATCCCTCACGTGATGTTCCTTGTTAGTATCAAACGTCAATTACAACCTGTTCCTTAATACAGACTGACGCGATTAATAAGACAATACAATCAATGCCAGTCAGATTGCAAGCGTGCATTTAAGGGGCCAGTCGACTTCGAAAATTTAAAAAAATCGAAAGCAAGCAAGACTTGAAGAAATCGACGATGATGAGCAATCAGAAGGGATTTTGTACGGTGCAGGAATTTCCGATTGAGTTTAGGCAAGAGTTTTTCATAGTATAAACTTCAAACGCGTTTTTCTCGAAACAACGTTTTTTTAAATCTAGCTCCATCATATCTCTAAAACTAATAAGCCGATTCTCTTGAAATTTGAACCACATGTTGTAAACATGATTCGCAACAGGATGACTCTCGATGGTTTTAAAATTTTGATTTTTACTATTTTTTTTGCGAAAAACTGCGAAAAAAACGCGGTTGAATAAACTTTTTTCGTTTTTCATCTGCCATTTTTTTATTTTTTAATAAAACTTTATATCCGAGGGTCATTTTGTACCTGGTGTCACACTGAATCTAATGGACTTTGATTTTTTTGTTTCAGGCAAGCCGTTGCCGAGTTGTGATGGAGCTACCTAGCCCACGTATTGTTGAGGCGTTAAACTATAGTTTTTGTACTTAAAAATGAATAAAAATAAGTAAATTAAAAAAAAATTTATTCCAAGACTTTATTTATTAAGCCCAGCAAGTTTAATATTCATATATTTTATAAAAACCTTTGAAAAAACGCGAAGACAGCCTTTTTCGTGGCTCCAAAGTGGACCCTTAAAGTGGTGGCTCTCACTTCGAACACCCTCCACAGAATTAAGTGTTTGCACCCTTTTTTCAATCGATTCCCAACCCAACATCAACATTTCTGTTTCATCGATTTTTCATACTAATTCTCGATCTATCATCTCGAATTTTAGTATACAAACTTATTTCGAATTCCCTAATAAAATTCCATACAAAAAATAGTGGCTCCATGTAAAAAAAATGCAGCACACTTTGAAATCTCCGAAGGGCCTCCACCTGGATGAACCTCGTAGCCACCCCTAGACGACCCCCTTCGAGCAATGCAATTTCCATCGGTTAAGTTTTCTCCCAAGTCCGGTAGGCTAAAAAACACTTCCACTCCCAATAGTTGTTGCCTCACCCGGTACGTTAACCCCACACCCGGACAAGCCTTTGCGAGTCTCCGATTAATCGCGTTCGCGTTTCGCCAAAAGTACCACATTTTCATAAAGCTCCGCGTCCTATACGTGACCAACGATAATAATTGAAAGGGGATCGCACGATTGATCAATCAATTAACAAAAAAAAAAAAAAAACAGAAAACTCATATCAAAGCGGCAAGATTAATCAGCTCTATGGGAACGAAAACGGGAATCTTAATTGCGCGAAGCAAATTGTTATTAATACACATACACTGTGTATACATATTTCCAATGCGGAAACTGGAAGTGGCGTGAATAAAAGTAATACGAAAAGATTGGCGAGAGGCCAGTCACGATCACCGGGATCTTTGCTCCGCCCGCGATTTTATATTCGCTCTCCCAAATATATATATATATATATATATATATATATATATATATTCTTCGCTGTATCCCTTCTCCCGATCTTTTATTTTGTTTTCTCTCATTCTCTCGCTCTGCCACGTACGCCCCTCGTTACTTTGGTCTCGCTCAATTTACACTCCTCGTATAATTAACCGGAGTATGAAAAATGGCCGGCCACGTGCTACCGTAGCACATCGCGCGCGAGAGAAAGACGAAGAGCGAGACCATTTGCGCTCCATAGTGTTTGAGGCATACACACAAACACACGCACACACACACACACACACACACACACACACACACACACACACACACACACACACACACACACACACACACACACACACACACACACACACACACACACACACACACACACACACACACACACACACACACACACACACACACACACACACACACACACACACACACACACACACACACACACACACACACACACACACACACACACACACACACACACACACACACACACTTGTTCGTGTGTGTGTGTGTGTGTGTGTGTGTGTGTGTATATATATGTATACAGATATACGAATGTATGGGTGTGGGCAACATTTGCGAAGCCGGGAAGAGCTCGCGCCCGACCCGCCAAGATTTATAGTTATTAATTTTATAATGGACTCGTCATCCGGGCGTCCTCGTGCGGCGCTCTTGCGAAAACGCTCACACGTATATATATATATATATATATATATATATATATATATATATATATATATATATATATATATATTTATATATTTATATATTTATATATTTATATACATATATATATATACATACATATATGTATATGTATATATCTTGTGTAAACCATAACGCTTATAATTCGCTGGACCGCAGCTCTCGCATGACTTTTTAAATGTAGCCAACCTGTCCAAGTCGCGCGGCCGCTAATGGAGACGTTTAACGGAAAATCAACCGTGGACACGAAATAATTCGATCGTTACGGGACTGTAACTTCATTGGCGTAGCCAGGACGGGACACAGGTGGGCATGTTCTCCCCCCCCCCCCCCCCCCCACCCCTCAAGAAATTCTGGTGCCGCCAAGATAAAAATCACTCCAAAATGAGGAAAATGCGAATAATTGATTAATTGTACTCGCTTCACCCAAGCAAGCATGAAGAAATAATTGTATAAAACTTAAATGATTTTCTTTATCGTAATTTCGTAACTTGTTTAAAATTAGCTTTGTTGCGTGAATTAAAGAGATATTCAAATTTCACGATTAAGTGAATTGTGAGCAACATAAATGTACCTTGGATTTGCCGGCTGATATATAGCGGAATACTGGAAGATCAATGTTTGCGAGTAATGGATAAAATCATTGTAAATCTAAAACCCCGATTTAAGAATCTAGCTTCAGCTTATGCTGTTGACGCGTTTTTAAAATCGAATATGATGAATGCAGAGTACTTCATCAATAATTATTAAAGTATCTTAATAATTGATAGGGCCTTAGAAGCTGAAGCGATGATCGTGAAAAACATCATTTCATTTAAAAATGATGAAATAGATGCTGGACATTTGGGAAAGACTGTTAAGAAGAGGGCAGGGGTTTGCACTTTTGAAAAATCGATTTTTTTTGTCTTTTCTTATAGTTAAACACTTCAAGAATATAATCCCAAAATTTCAAGTCGATCAGAGCAAAACTCTCGAAGTTATTGAGTATTTCGTCCCGCTCCTCTAACACTGTAGCCGCGACTTCTCTAAACTTCAAACGCGTTTTTCTCGAAACCACTTTTTCAGAGTCCCTGTTCACTGCCATTTGAAAACTACATGACCGATTTATTTCAAACTTGGTACACACTTTCTACATATAAAATATCTCCCCCAAACGGTTAGTTTGAGATTTTTTATTTACATTGAGAGGGTTTTCCACCCCTAAAATGGCGGAATCTTTCGTGAAAAAAGCACTTTTCACTTTACATGACGACCAAAAATTTAGAAATTAAAAAAAAAATTATCAAAGACCGTTGGGTGGAGGATTTGATGATACTTTGACTAAATTTTAATGGTACTTGATTTCAGATAATTTCTAGCTGAGGTACAGTGAACACCGCAAATCTCGTTTTTCCAAAGGCGTTCGTGGAAAAGCTTTGTCACCGGCTTGTTGGTGGATATTTTCGCGTACAAATTTCACGGAATGTTCTTGAAATGACACTTAACAACGTACAAAAGGTTTCAATAAATTTACTCTATCCATATAGAGGAAAAAAATTCGCAAAAAAGTGTTTTTTTTTTCACGCTGAAACCCCTACCCTCCCGTTAAGAGGAAGCACTGTCCTAACTTATAAAGGGTGTCTGAAAGTGACCTGACATTTTAAATTGTGGGCCATTTTTTTGTGGTGAACGTAGATTACTAATCTTTGGAAACTGGCATCAGATTTACTGAAAGGAAAAGTGTATGCCAATGATCCACAAACCATTCCGGAGCTCAAGGGAGCAATTGGACTATAGCACCATTAAGGGGCTCTACCAGTGGGACACTTTTAACAAAATCGATTTTTTTTGCCTTTTTCGACAGTTTGTACGTTCAAGAATATCCTGTAAAAATTTCAAGGCCGTATCTCTAATCATTTTATCTTGCAAAAATCGATAGTTAAATCTTTAAACGCGTTTTTCTCGAAATGAGATTTTTCAAATTTGCTGACATGGTAATTCAAAGAGCAATTATCAGATTGACTTGAAATTTGAACTGAGTACTCTTGAATATATTTACTCTACAATGACGTAGGATATTTTTGATTGGATGAAAATTGACGATTTGGCATTGGAAAAAAACGACTATTTTATAGGCAAGAACACAGACTTTTTTTCATAACTACGCCATTTTGTTAGATTTTGATATTTTTCGAAAATCCTACGTCATTGTACAGAAAATACCTTGCAGTTTAACGACATTTTTTCCTTTTCCGGTTTCAGCTACTCATTCGGCCGGAATCGTGTCAGCAGTGGAGGAACTTTTTTTTGGCGCCTCCGAAGGCAGCGCATAAGTCGCTTGGATCTCAATATTTTTCTATGAAAAAATTATGTAATATAGGTCAAATATAGCCAAATATATTTTTGGCTATATTTTCCACAACATTTAATTGAGTACTTTTCTTCCAAAAAATTCCCGACAATCATCCAAATTTTCAGCGTTCACACTGGTATAGCCCCTTAATGAAATTAGTTCGCAATTATGCCAAAATGTTATTGAAAATTTTGTCAAAAGAGTGAACGTTTGCAAACAGGGACGAGATGACCATCTATCGGTTATTGTGTTCCACACATAACCTCCATGTTTGTATCTTATATTAATACAAAAACATTCGTACTTTTCAAATGAATTATTCGTTTCATCGATAAATTAAAATGTCAGAGCATTTTGAGACATCCTGTATAAACTTTTCGAAACAACATTAATATTCTCAGTGAGCTCCGCCGGCTGTCAGAGGAGTTTTTCTGCCATGGGGCGGATAAAAACGTGGCTTAGAAGCACTTCAGGAATGGTTCTCTCATATGTCACTGCTGATCATAGATAATGACATTGTTGAAAAAAAAAATTTGAAAAAGAAAGAGTTGGACCGATTTTAAGAAAAAAAAATAGAATGTCATAATTTATGAAATTGAGTACCTACGGAAAGTCAAGTTTAAAGACTGGGAACTGGATTAAAGAGTGATGAAAAGTTAGTTGATCATTTTTTAGATATTGCGAGAACTTGACATTAATGTTGACATGAACGAGTGACTATGGGGCTATACCAGTGTGAACGCTGAAAATTTGGGCGATTTCCAGGATTTTTTTGGAAGAAAAGTTTTCAATTAAATGTTTTGGAAAATGAAGAATATATTCGGCTATATTTGACCTATATTACATGATTTTTTCATAGAAAAATATCGAGATCCAAGCCACTTATGCGCTGCCTTCAGAGGCGCCAAAAAAAGTTCCTCCACTACTGACATGATTCCGGCCGATTGAGTAGCTGAAACCGAAAAGGAAAAAATTTCGTTAAACTGGACGGTATTTCCTGTACAATGACGCAGGATTGTCGAAAAATATCAAAATCTAACAAAATGGCGTAGCTATGAAAAAAAAAGTATGTTTTCTTGCCTATAAAATGGACGTTTTTTTCAATGCCAAATCGTCAACTTTCATCCAATAAAAAATATCCTACATCATTGTAGAGTAAATATATTCAAGAGTAGTTCAAATTTCAAGTCAATCGGATAATTGCTCTTTGAGTTGCAATGTCAGCAAATTTGAAAAATCTCATTTCGAGAAAAACGAGTTTAAATATTCAACTATCGATTTTTGCAAGATAAAATTATGTTTACCACAAAAACTGCTATTCAGCTATACCTGGCCCATACAATGGACCCTCCTCTTCCTCGAATAATGCCTGCTGAGAGGCTGAAGCTTTTCACACTGGCATAGCCCCTTAAAACTTCATATTTTATCTGTGTTACGTGATTATCGACTATAGTGGAAATTTTATTAAAAAAAAGATTATCGTGAGCGAAACCACTTTTTTGTGCCCCCCGCCTTCCTCCGAGGCCCACATAAAAAAATGCTGGCTACGCCAATGACTGTAACGTATATGCCATGCGTGTATTTGTAAGAGCGTAGAATGGACCAGCGGAAGATTCATGAAGTGTATATGTATATATATATATATATATATATATATATATATATATATATATATATATATATATATATATATATATATATATATATATATATATATATATATATGCATATGTATATGTATATGAATATTTAAATGTAAATGTATATCATGTGTATGTGTATATGTACAGGGTGTCCTGTAATTAATGGATAATCCTGCAGCTGTCGATAGGTTAGATCATGTTCTACTATATGCTGGAGTTTAGTAAAATTCCCACGGTTTTCAAGATTTTGGGTTTGATGTTATTTAAAAAAAATCATCTGCTTTTGGTTTTTTGCATTCCATTTCTACAAATGATAACTTTTTTGACTCGGTTTTTCAAAAAATACTCTTGGTTATTTGTTTTTTTTTCCAGAAAAGTTTTCTTTTTAACCATAAATGTTGGGGAAACTTTATGAAATAGTTGTTATGCAGAATTTCCATATAAACCAATTTTAACATCTGACATTGATAGCCTGCGGTGTAAAAAAATGTACAACGCATATCGTGCCAATTAATTTAAACAGTTGCTTAGTTATTGTCGATTCATATCATTCGTAGAAATGACATGGGAAAAACCAAAAGCAGATGATTTTTTTTTTCAAATAATATAAACCTCAATATTTTGAAAACCGTGGAACATTGATTAAACTAAAATTCTAGCACATAGTAGGACATGAGATGACCTATCAATAGATGCAGGATTATCCGTTAATTACGGGACACCCTGTATATGCAGTCGACTAAAATGCATTTGTGTGCATACCGACGTATTCGTGCTTGAGCACTGGGTGTTTAAATGCAAAACTGCGTGGCCGAGATCGTTTTATGGGCTTAATGGTCCACGTACATCCGCATGGCAGTATTTTATTTATATTATTCCTGGTTTTCAGGACAGCGGCTGCAAATGAAAATCATAATGGCGATAATAATCGGACAGGTGTGGAAAAACTTTTGTCACTGCAAAATGAATTTGGCGGGTACACTACTGTGCCAGCTCGTGGGCAGAGTACTTCACAAAATGTGCAGACAGAACAGTAAAAGGTAAATTCGTTTTGCAGTTTGGGAAGTTTTTTACGTGGGTGCTAGGATTATCGTGTGTTGTGAATTAGGATTTATGCGAATGGAAAAGTGTCGTACGCAAGAGTTGAAGCGGGGAAGAGGTATGGCGGTTGTGTTTTGCATTTAAGGGGTCTGAGCTGGAGCATTGAGAGAGGCGATTTTTTAATTGTTTTTTTGGTAGCTCAGGGTCTTGGCTCTAATTTCGGAGTTTTGAGAAAATGTTGAAAATTGACAGAGTTCTGACGATTTTTTTAAGGGGCAGAGCGCTCACTGCGACGTGGTGAACAGCCACTGCGATATACCCATTTTTATTTCTCGTTTTCGCGAAACTGTTTTTTTGGAACTTGGACGAAGCATAGTTTATAACATTTTCTATCAGAATACCCGATGATTTTTCACACATTTATGCACTTGTTAATAATAAACGATTAAAGTTGTTTTTTTGGTGAATATTTACAAGTGGGCGACCAGCCCTAATCGGCTCCAAAAAAATTTTCACGTGTTCGGGGCTATTCTGCAGTATGAAAATATGTTTTTTATGATAGGGTGGGGGGGGGGGGGGGGGGGTATTTTATTAAGATAAAAAAATAGGGAGGGGGGCACCTCGGATGGGTACGTGAAAAATATTTCCGGAAAATATTCGATTGTTGTAATGCGTTTGTTTGGGTTATTTGGGTTGTTTGACCGAACACGTCATTTGACCCACTTGATGTCACCAAACCCGTTTCCTTCATACATTTAAAAAGGTAAAAAAAGGGTTTGGGGGTTGAAATAAGGGTTGAAATTGTCTTCCCCCGACTTAAATATTATAAAAAAAGTGCCTGGAAATACATCGATTAGGTACAAAATTTCTAAACTCCTTTTCTAGCTGGAGCCCCACTTGTTAATATTTACCTTTTTTTTCGTCGTAAATCGAACTTTTTCTAGTACAGCTCGCCATTCTCGTTACTATCGAAATTTCGGAAATTTCAAAACATGTATCCAGTCATACTTTATTTTTATTTTAATACTTTATTATTTACTTTAGATTTACTTTAGCTTTATCATTATACTAAAATATTTCTACTCGGGAAGTAGATTTTTTTTATTTTTCATGCTGTTTTTTGATTGATCTTTCAAAATGGCGGAGGTGTGGCACGGTCTTCTGAATTGCACCATCAAAACTGGCGTGACGTATTGTTAAAAAACTAATCGACCGATTGTGGTGAAATTTTGTATAAATATTTCTAACATTATTGTCTAAAACATGACCCTTAATGTTTTAAAAAATTGAAAAATAAAGTATTTTTTTGTTGCTACATGTATCTATTTTGTCCCAAAAATTCAATCCTTTTGTTTGAAAGCGTACTATTTCATCGATTTTCAACATTTCTCACTTTTTCTTGGTTCATATTCTGCTTATGAGTATTAATAAAAGAAAAATCATCGGTGGTGTTTTTTCAGATTAATGCCGCCGATGTTACATGTCACGCCGTCTGACAACATCCGCCGCAACCCGGTTAGAAGACCGCGCTATGCCTCCGCCATTTTTATAGATTAATTTAAAAAAATACCGTGTAACAGCTAAAAGTATTAATCAAACATACCCTAAGTCTAAAGGAATGATGAAAAAACATTCCCTTAAAAAAAATCAAAAATGTTTTTCTCGCCTAAAGGTATTTCGCGCTTTAACAATTGAAAAATTACAAAATCAACATTTTAAACACGACCCTATGTACAATAAAGTTTCCTAATTCAATGTTTTACTGGTTCCATTTTACTTGTTTTGAAGAACCTCAAATTTAGCCTTTGTTTCAAAGAGCTGGAGTGCATTAGCCCTTAAGGCCTTAGGCTACAGTAACGGGTATAAAATCATGTGCTAATTTAACCATTTTTTTTCGCATGAATAAGTGATTCATTTATAAAATGAATTACACATCTGTTTAGTATGAATATCAACTTGTTAGAAAATATATATATTTTTTTTCAATGTACAAAATGGTCGACTACTAATATTTTCTTTTGTTATCTTTTTTTTTCAGGTAATTCGCGGCGAGACACTTAGCATCCATAATTTTTTACCTAGAACAAAAAAGAAAAATTCTCGTCAATCTACATTAGAATACCTAGAGGAGTACGAAGGGAATTTAAAAAATATGGTTTCTTTTCAAAATTTGTAGGTATTTGAACTTAAGAAATGAATTTTCAGTGACAAATTTCGTTATAACTGCTCATAAACTGCTCATAAAAAGAAAAGTTTTCGATTAATCAGAAATTCCGTACGTACTTCTCTGCGAAATGCAATTGGGAACATAACTTTTAAATTTGCATTAAATCGAGTAAAAATTGTTAAAGTTATTTTTCACGCCAATTGGAAAAAAGCTGTTTCGAGTAGTTTCGAGTGGTCGGCCATTGTGTACATCGAAAGAAAATATATATTTTCCTACAGCTTGATATTCATACTAAATAGATGTTTTATTAATTTTATGAGTGGATCAGTTTTCATTCGAAAAAAAATGGTTAAATTCGCACATGATTTTATACCCGTTACTGTGGCCTAAGGCCTTTAGTAATAATAACTTCATTGTTTATCAGTATTATTCAATTTAAAAAAAGTTCAAACCTCGCAAGACTATGTATTAATTTTGTGTAAAATCTCAACCTCGTAATTCCAATACTCTCATCAAAAAGGAATATTGAAATCCGACCTATTTTTTCGGCCCCAAACTTGTGCATTTTAAGGCGTCACCCCCACTTGTAGCGCAAAAAAGGCCTTTTTCATGAATTTTTGTAAAGAAAACTACAAAACTTTTTTAATCGATCAATATACCATCTTAAAGAACACATCTTGAAGAACTTTCAGTAATTTTTTTATTGAAAAATATTACATTGTTTAGTGGCAAATGGCCGTCAATGAAATAATGTTTTTATATACACGGTTTGCGGTGACCAACATTGCGGCGAAGTGGATCATCTGAAAAAAAAAAAAATGCGGATGGATTTAGTCAAATATAAGAATAAACTAGTCTTTAATCAAAGGATTTTGAAAAATATTCATTTTTAACAAAATGGCGGACAGTCAAAGTTAATGGTTCGATTTTAACGAAAAAAAACGGCCGTTTTTTGGCTATAAAACGACCATTTTTTTTTCGAAAAAAAATCGAACAATTAAAGACTACATTTTTATGTATTAAATAAGCCTGCAACATTTCAAGAAGATCGGTTCATTAGTGTTCGAGTAATCTTGGTCAGCGACTTCAGAAATGCCGTTTTGAGAAAAACGCGTTTAAAGTTTCTCTTTCAACGCGGATTCTTTTTTTTCAACGCTCATATCTCAGTCAATTTTGTTCGGATCGACTTGAAATTTTCAGGACATATTCTCAGATACTTATACTTCAAAAAAATGCAATAAAAAAAAACGATTTTTTCAACATCGCAAGTGGGGGTAACCCCTTAATTATAATAATTAATATCGTAATAGCAGCCAATTGTTCCCATACTCACCGTACTCAAATGTCTTTAAAATAATGTCCAACCAACTCACGCATACTCAAATGAACGTCATTTCCAGCACCGTCCTCAAAACAACCGAATGCTCTGATAATCAACATTACATAGATAAAAGTGATCCAAAAAGTCCATTTCCCATCGAACCGTCGTGAACTGTACGAGACCGAGAACAACCATCGACACTGGATTATTTTTCGTTGAGTCACAATCGAAAAGGCGTCCGTCATCGCGTCTTCTCGCTTGACCAGGGGCCCCTCTCGATGTCTTGATCCACAAGCGCTGATCGCAGACACACGATAGAAGCAGAACGAGGTAGGCGTGCCAACAAAACAGTTTATACGCGTTTTTTTTAATAGTCGATTCACCTAATTGCGATTAGGATACTTAGCGCTTCCGTTCCAAAGGCTATTACTATACCTAATCCCTCTATTATTGTCCGTTCATAAAGTATCGGTATCGGTGTATGCGCGGTATGAACGTAGGAATTACGACGAGCGGCTTGATTTATCGGCGATGAAATCAAACCGGTCACGACCAATCACTTTTTGTTAAGTCTATCACCATGGCACATGGCATGCTTCAGTCATCACATGCCCGAATACGAAAATATTGCTAATCCTAGAAAAAAAAGAGAAAGTAAAGAGAAAAATGTTTCGATCAATTTTTTCTTCGCCAAAAATTTTGGTAGCGTCGACTCAATCGATTTTTATTGAATTTCAGAGCAATATTGCAAATGTCGTCATTAGTGGCAAGGCAAAGGGGGAGTTTTCTTCGTGTCGAGTCACGGTTGGATTTCTGGGATACTTGATTGCCGGGTAATAAAGAAGAAAGACAGTCTCCGTGATCTTGTTCATTAGTATACGGGGCTACTGGTTATTGGTCACGGTCTCGTGAAAGGGTTGTAGGACATGTTTTCCGCTATCTAATAACCTAGCAATACTTTATGCAAAAGTGAACCATTTTCGAGGTATTACGATTTTTATTATCATTTTTCTTTAATTTGGAAATTTATTTTTTTTAAATAATAAAATAAAAATAATTTGCGTACATTTTTTATTTATGGGTCCAAAACTCTGCTAGTCTAACCATTATTCTTATTTTATTGTTGATAATTCTTTGTTACTGTGTCCTCAAACTACGAATAATTGAAAAGTTTAATTCCATGCAACATTTTTTTTTCAATTAATTTTTACAGCTGCTCATCTCTCACATGAAAAAAATTATAAAAATAACAACATCCCAAAAAAGAATTCACTTTTGCATAAGAGGCTATACCAGTGTGAACGCTGAAAATTTGGGTGATTCTCGGGAATTTTTTCGGAAGAAAAGTACTCAATCAAATGTTTCGGAAAATTGAGATTATATTTGGCTATATTTGACCTATATTACATAATTTTTTCATATAAAAATATTGAGATCCAAGCGACCTATGCGCTGCCTTCGGAGGCGCCAAAAAAAAGTTTCTCCACTGCTGACATAATTCCGGCCGACTGAGTACCTGAAACCAAAAAAGGAAAAAAACCTTGTCCAGACTTACACTTACCAGATTCGAAACGAGTAACTCTCTTTGAAGCTCGAGCCAGGCGAGGACCCCGACGAAAGGGTGCTGGCCGAGACCGTACCAAAATTTCCAACACTCTTGTTGATCGCCCTAAACCCGCGCGTTAATAATTAATTGAAAGGAAAAACACTTTATAAAATTTGAGTTAACGATCTGTCAAACGAGACGCTGCATGTGCCCGGGGCCCGTATCGACACGCTGTATCATTTCGCACCCGAAATTTGAGCCACTACAGCGCCGAGACGGGAGACCCGCGAATTATAGTTTTGTCCCGAGAGTCGAGCAACTTCAGCGCCGAAGTGGGAGACCCGCGCACTAAGGTTTGTCCAGGGTCCCGCTTCGACTTTCGGAAGCTTCTGGCCCGAACCGACGCGCTCGAGGCGCCCGACTCTCCTCATGGTACGCGCTAGTCCATAAGGCTAGGAGCGCGGACCGACTCGCTAACAGTTTCCCAGCTGTCCCTTATCGGAAGGTGGGACTCTGCCGAAAAGTAGTACCCTGCCCGCCGAAGAAGTGGCTATCCTTCCGTCCAATGAAAAAGTGGTTTCCCTCTCGCCCCCGACCTCTGAAGAAGTGGCTCCTTACCCTAAGGGGTAAGGCCACTGTAGAAATGGCAAAAAATCGTTTTTTTTTCTTTCTTAAAAGATGCCTTAATATCTTAAAAATGACACATTTAAAGGATTAAGGTTCGAAAATGTCTAAATACTTCTATTTTGAATTTTGGCGCACCCTCTCTCAGTACGATGCAATCCGTACCGAAAACTTTAAACGCGTTTTTCTCGAAGCTACATTTTTCACGTCGGCCGGACTCACAACTCGAACAAATCTTGACCGATTGACTTGAAATTTTAACTGCGTATCCACAATTACATTCTGCATAGAAGCACGTAGGATTTTCTCGATACATTACATAGCTTTTTTTATAAACAATTTTCCGACGGAAAAACGCGCTGTTTTTGCAAAAATCTATATATAAAAAAAATCCTACTAACTTCTGTGGTTAACCCACAGAAGTTAGTAGGATTTTCTTGATATATCGATTTTCTTTTCGTTGAGGGGTGCCCCCCCCCCCTTAAAACCGTTTTTCCGCCGATAAAGAAGTGAATTTCGAATATTTGTCAATATTTCATCACACATATGAGTTTCAACAAAATCGAAGGTGAACATTGAAGTGATGTTTCTTGTTAGATTTTTATTAAACGATAAAAAAATGGGTTTGAGAGGATCAGTTAGTTCAGATAAAAAAAAATACCTGACAGAATTAATTTAATTCTCAAAATGAATAAATATTCGTACTTTACACATAAATAATACGTTTCATTAATAAATTAAATGCCAGGTCATCCGGAGACACACTATATAAATATACATATACATATATATATATATATATATATATATATATATATATATATATATATATATTAATAATAATAATAATAATAATATCACCAGCGAAGGAACACCACACGAAACGTCCAGATATCGTGAGGAGGAACTCTGCGGTCTCGGAAGAGCGGAGGGACGGACGCGCAGGATCGAAGGATAAAATGGAATCGGACCCGTGTCAGAGCCGCCTCGTAATTAATTCCACGCCGAAATTGAACCGAATTCATATATATATATTTATTAAAATATTCTAACACGAAATATATATGTAGATATACAGAAAATTCAATAGAGAGTGAGCCACTATAAATTACAGGTTCTATAACGAGACGTTTTAAAGGATCCAAACATCATTTCAAAATTCTATAAAAAAATCTATAAAAATGTATCAAAATGTACGCGTTATTCAATAAATATTATTATTTGCTCCCGCCAGTCCCCCAACTGATTCCCGTTTTATTATTTTTTTCAACGTGCCCAGGTCATCCCAAACCCACGATGGTTCATGGTTCCGATATGAAAAAAAAAGTTCAAGGTGCAAGTTTACATGTAGTTCCATTTGAAAAAGTCGAGTTGATCTTCAATTTTGACGACGCCTAAAGAAAAAGGAGGTGACTAAAATGTCGATGATGACGAACATTTATCTTTTACTTATTTTGTATCAAGTTAATATTTGTGGGTGGCTTCGAGATACTCGGTTCTAGTAAGACACCCGCTATATGTTGACATTATTCGAGAGATATATTGAATTTTATTCATAGTCGATCGACCGCGGCCACGCACGTTCGCACACACGAACGGTCAACTTTACGACCCACCTTAAAATGCCCCTACGTGTCTGCGGCATCCCTTCTCTGCTTCTCGAGCCTTCGAATAATCTTGGAAAAAGGATTGATTTTGTTTTTTTTTTCCTGTTTTTTTTTTATAACGCACATTTTTGGGAAACGTCTCACGATAAATAATCGGAGCTCGCCAACCCGATAAATTTCAATTCCAATTAATACGGCCGCTCACGGATCGAGGATATTTTATAAGCTAGGGACAAAAAGCGAGCCAGTGAGACGTTTAGTCGGAGAACGAGGAAAAAATAATCGTGTGTATAAAAAAAAAGCTTTGTTGTATCCATGTTTTCGAGTGCCCTCCAAAGAAAAGGATCCTTTTTATCATTTGGAAAATCTTTTAATTTCAATTTATAAAATTGAAATTCTCAATGAATTGTCTAAGTTCAATTTCAAACACGTTAAATCCGTAAAAATTGTTTGATTTCAATTACAAAAATGAAGATGTTCTAGAAATTATTTAATTTCTATTTCGAAAATGGAAACTTAAAAAATCAAGTTTTATTTTATTTAAAAAAACTGAAATTCAAAAAAAGTTCCATTTCATGTTCAAAAATTAACATAAAGGATAAAAATATTAATTCCAATTAAAAAAAATGGTTTAATGTAAATAAAAAAAATGATTCTAATTAATTTGTTTACTTTCAATTTATAAAATGTTAGCTAAAAAAATTATTCAATTTCGTGTTTCAAAATTAAAATGTAAATTTCATTTTAAAATAAGGGTTCAATTGTAGTTTGATAATTTACAAATGTTTAAAAATAAAATAAAAATCTTTTCGTTTTGATGCTCTGTGCACGCAATTGCGCAGCTGCGAGGCTTCGCGGCCTCCGTGTGCACGCGAAGGTGTGAAGTCTTTAAAATCTCGAGGTGTCGGCTCTCCGTCAGGAATGAGCGAGCCAAAGCAGCGAGATCGAGCGTCTCTCTCGTACATACCTCGAGAGAGAGAGGGAGAGAGAGAGAGAGAGAGAGAGAGAGAGAGAGAGAGAGAGAGAGAGGGAGAGAGAGAGAGAGAGAAAGAGAGAGAGAGAGAGAGAGAGAGAGAGAGAGAGAGAGAGAGAGGAGCAAAGAAGGTAAAAGGTGTCGAGGAGCAGAGCGAAAACCCGAGCTACGATCATTTATTATCTCAAGATTGAATTTCTGCTCGCTCCTCTCTCACGAAGAGCGCGTAGCTCGGTTTAATTAAAATATCGTTATGGGTAGGCGTGGATATTCGAAAGGGAGCTCGCGCGCGCGATATTGTCGAAAATTTCCTACACTGACTCTACACATACCTATAAATATTTCTCAGCCAAATGTTCCGATATCCAACATTGCATAGATCCAAAGGGTTCGAAACGTCCCATCCCCGTACCGATATATCTATATATACGGAGCCACACACCGGGTGTCCTAATTCAAGAAGGATCGCGACATATCTCAGGAACAATCACTGAAAAAATAAAAATGTTTGGAACAAAATTTGCCGTGTACCACGTGTCAAATATATCGTCAAAGTGCTAAATGCCCTACTGTCAGCGTCAAGGTCACACAAACGTCACCGTGAATATATCAAATGGTTGCATATTTTCTTCTTATATTAAAAAAAATCCTCCCCAGCTTTAAAAGTGCCGGCGTTATGGCACTTTTAATTTTTAGGCCCAACCCTTAAGGGGGAAGATACTTTGATGCGACAAAGTATCTCCCAAGTTGCTGATTTTCATGTTATTTTTTAAGGAAAGATTTCTTCGTCGTTTTTGAAACTTAGGGTAGGTTTTATACTACTTTTGAATGGTCCATGGTATTTAAAAAAATTATTAATCTCTAAAAATGACGGAGTTGTGGCACGGTCTTCCAAACGCGGTGGATTTTGTCAGTCGGCGTGACACGTAGCGTCGACGGGACTAATCAGAAAAAAACCAACGAAGATTGTTCTTTTATCAACACTCATACGCAGAATATAAACCAAGAAAAAGTGAGAAATGTTGAAAATCAATGAAATGGTACGCTTGGGGGAAAAAAATGAATTTTCCGAAAAATTGCTACATTTTGCACGCAAAATGTTTTCTTTTCTAATTTTCAAAAACATTTAGGATCATGTTTTAGACAGTAAGGTTAGGAAGATTTATACCAAATTTAATCGGAATCGGTCGATTAGTTTTTTAGCCATACCTCCGGCATTTTTAAACATTGATAAAAAAAAAACGAGAATACCATGTAACCGCCAAAAGAAGTAATAAAACATACCCTAAGTCTAAAAAATGAAAAGGTTTCTCACACGTTCCCTTTTAACTAAAAATCATGTATAACGGCAATTTTTTTCCTCGCCTACAGGTATCTCCTCCCCTTAAGGGGTTAGGCCACTCTGGAGGCCAAAAAATAGGCTTTTTGGGGATTTTTTTTCAGAAAAACTACAAAAGAAATCGAGATTACAAAAAAGGGTGTTTATCACACATATGAGTGACTGTATACAATCATTTTTTTGAAGCGATTAATTTCAAAATGGCGGCTGTGCACCGTTTATCTCAAAACTGCATTTTTTAAGTTCGCCGGAAACATAACTCTTTGTTTATTTTTTATATTGCATACTTTTTTATATTGCATAGTTTTTGTTATATTGCATAGTTCATTTGTTATTAACAATTATCTGACGATTTTTTCGGCAAATTCTTCAAAAATGTGCCTGAAAAATCGTCAGATAATTGTTAATAACAAATAAATTATGCATTATAAAAAAAATCCTACGTACTTCCAATAGAGAATGTATTTCTCAAGATATATTCAACATTTCAAGTGAATCGGTTGAAAATTGTCCGAGTTATGTTTCCGGCCAACTTAAAAAATGCAGTTTTGAGTTGAACGCTGCACAGTCGCCATTTTGAAATTAATCGCTTCAAAAAAATGATTGTATACAGTCACTGATATGTATGATAAACACCTTTTTTTGTAATCCCGAATTATTGTGTATTTTTTTCGAGAAAAA
>OY723386.1:62197834-62201900 GCA_963210295.1 Ophion ellenae
TTTTATTCGGAATTAATTAATGCTTTATTCGAATTATTAATATATTGATTCGACCCGAATAAACCAATAAGATCGGAGACCGATCTGTATATATATATATATATATATATATATATATATATATATATATATATATATATATATAGATTGGTGTCTGACAATGAGGAGAATCTTGCGGTCCAAACCCACGCCCCACGGGAAGGTGGTAGATTCATATACATAGATTCATAGTGTATTTATAACCAGACCAACAACTCGTTTGCGCACCATGAAGCTGACCGATCCAATCGCTTTTGATCGTTCTCGGGAAATCGTCGGCGTTAACTTTGCTCGATCGGTCAACTTCACCGTACGGAGACGAATATTGGATAATACTATGGCTTGGAGACTGTCTCACGGATTCTCTCACATTGAGTACCTACACAAATACATACACACACACACATGTTCAGAACTAGCTCTCTTTCTCTCTCTCTCCGTCCCTTTATCTTTTTTTCTCCTGCTCGCACTCCTTCATCCATAGATAGGTGCCATAATAACGATAGGTGCAGTGCGAGCCCGCGAGCGTTTGATCGCGAATTAATCTCAGCATCGTTTACCATATCTCGCCTCAGCTATGGCTGCGGACAATAACCATAATAATGCTCAAAATAATCTTATACAAGGTAGAAGAGCCCTATGAGTACCGTAGATTGTATAGCGTGCTCCATGTGCACTCGTTCAATCGTACAATTGAATATTAATGTTGAGGTAGCTCGGCATTGAAAATACATTTGCTCGGTGTGTCTCGGTCTCGTAGCTTTGGTCCCGGTGCTTCAGAGGTTTGCATAAGCTTGGAATTTCAAAAATACGTTTTTACTGTTGGGTAGTTTTAGAGCCTAAGGCAGTGACTTTAAGGCGAGAAATCCCTTTAGGAGCGTGAAAAATAGGTATTTTTCGGAATTTTTTTAGAGGGGATAAAATAATCTCATCATTTTCAAATTTGGACATGAGTTTATTATAACTGTCAAGTAAAAAAAAAATCTTTTTTTTTTGGGATGACCAATAAAATTGCGGCGTTATTAAGGGTCTTCGGACGCCCGTTTTCCGCGACATCGAAAAGTGCTACAGTTGTCACTCTTTTTCTGTTTGATCTGAGAAAGATTTAATGTCATTCATTTACTGACATATTAAGGGAAAGGATATACCTAAAAAATGATGAAAAAGTGCAAAATAAAAAATTTGGTAGCCTTTTTACTCCAAAGTTCGAATTTTCGACCATTTTTTCGACATATTTGACCACAAAAAAATTATTCATTTACACGCTATCTTTTAAACTTTAGGTATATCCTTCCGATAATATTACTGAGAGTAACCTCCCAAAATGTCATCCAAATCGGTCGATAATTTTTTGAGCTACAACACGAGCAGTTTTTGAAAAAGTAGTTTCGAGATAATCGCGTTTAACGTTTACTCCTAAAGTTTACTACCCGACCGCATGCTGTCCCCGCGCCTAGACTATATGCGATAACTCCGCAAATATGCAATATTTCGAGTTTTCCTTTGGCCAGTATATTCTTTGTGTATCATACTTTCGAAATATGCTTTTAAAAAAATCGGTTTTTTGTAAATTCCAAAGGGATTTCTCGCCTTAATATGCAATAAAGATTTTGTAAAAACTTCGGCAATTGACCGAGCTATGACGATTTTTGTGTGGTCAGATCGTCTTTGCGTTTTTCGCGAAACTCTGTTTTACAAAACGGTGTCAGTCGTATCTCAAAATGTGCATAGTTTATAGTATTGTCTATCGTATAGGCGGATGATTTTTCGACATGTTTATCCATTTGTTAACAACAAATTATTACAGATTTTTTTCGGTCGATAAATCAAACTTTTTTTCTCCACAGTTTGCCATTTTCGTAATTATCAAAATTTCACCAAAGTATCCGGTCGTACGAAAGTTTTATTATTATACTGAACCTACATTTTTTATTTTTATTTCTGATCATCCTAGTTGCCAGAGCCACCTACATCGACTGGCCATGCAACAACGGCGGCACTCTGTTTAAATAAGAATAACTCCATTGTTTAACGATGTTTATCAACTTTTAAAAACCTCCAGCTCGGCAAGGTTACGTATCAATTATCTGTAAAATTCGGACTTCGTCATACGAATACTCCCGTCAGAAAAAAAATTGAATATTCGACTTGCTTTTCGGAACCCAAGCTTATGCAGACCCGGTAACCGGAGAAAAGAAGACCTTTGGCGAGGAAAAAATTGCTGATTTTCATGTCTTTTTTTAAAGGAAAGATTTCTTCACCATTTTTGACACTTGGGGCATGTTTTATTAGAACTTTTGGCTGTTACATGGTATTTAAAAAAATTATTATTAATCTTTAAAAATGGGAAAGGTGTGGCACGGTCTTCTAAACGGACGGCGTGACACGTAGCGTCGGCGGGATTAATCTCAGAAAAATATCAACGAGGACTTTTCTTTCATTAATACTCATACGCAGAATATGAACCAAGAAAAAGTAAAGGAAACGGTCATTCTTGTGAATTTTTTCCAGGAAAACTATTTGAAATTTCGGATTGGGGTTTTAATTATCTAAAAGTATATACATTTTTAAATATGCTTAATTTTCTTTATTTAAAAATATCAAAAATATACAACGATATTGTATGATCCTTGGAGCGCCGTAAAAAAATCTGCGTATACGGTACCCACTGGCGATGCTTCAAAAATCATCTGCAAAAAACCGAAAAGATTATTAAATTAGATACTATAATCTAGTACTTGTCATAGCCGATTTTGAAAATATCGATTTATGACTAAATGGCGGATGTTTGAACGTAAATAGTGATTTTTGGGCCAAAAATTAGTTATTATTTTGCCTATAAAACAAAAACTAAGTAACGGAAAAAAAGTGCTATGACAAGTACTAGGTAATGGTGTATATAATAACCACAAAAAACCTCAAGGCAATGGGTTCATTGTTTTTCGAGAAATTTTGGGTACCGATTTGAAAAACGTGGTTTTGAGAAAAAAGCGTTTGGAAATTTGGGAATGAATAAATCATGAAATTTGTCAACTTACATGGAATCATCGATACCAGGCCCATAGTGCAGGTCATCTACAGTCGATGTTCATCGATAGAGTTCATAGCTTCTAAATCCTCGAACTCGACCATCTAGGTGTATATCTCCCCTTAAGTCACTATTTATAGACGAAAATGGTAGTTAAAAAAATATCCTAAAAAAATTGTAGGTCTGCAATGTTGATGACATTTTGGAGATGGGTCATCTGAAACAAAAAATCAAGCGGTTTTAGACAGTATGTTAATGGCTATAGCGCATATCATACGACTTTTCATATATGCAAAAATAACAAAATGTCGTGCATTTTTCGACAAAACAAAAAAAAATGTGTTTCTTTTCACCGTCTTCGGCAAAAAAGTAAATATCAAAATTCAAACAAATCCTTGATATGCGCTATAGCTATAGTTGTAAAGAATAAGCGGTTAAAATTTTATAAGGTTCGGTTCAGTAGTTTCGAAGATTTTATCAACGCGTTGAAAGTTTGTTTGGGTTACATAAATAAATGAAATTTAAAAAAATGTATTTCGAAAGTGTATTTATCAAGTGTAACAACTTTTATATCAGTATCTATAATATAAGCATATTTAAAAAATTCATAAAAATAGCCATTGTTGGCGTCTAAAGTGAGAAGACCCCTTAAGGTAAATGTGAGAGAAAAAATAGCATTTTGTAAAGAATCTTGTTAAAAAATTTGCGCGAATAGAACTCGATTTGATTGTTACCCTTTGAAACAAAAAAATTGTGCTATAAAAAATACTTATTTGAAATTTTTTTTAAACATTTAGGTTCATGTTTTAGACAATAAGGTTAGAAATATTTGTACCAAATTTCAGTAGAATCGGTCCATTAGTTTTCTAGCTATACGTCACGCCAGTTTTGAAAATGCAATTTAGAAGACCGTGCCATACCTCCATCATTTTTAAAGATGAATAATAATTTTTCAAATACCGTGTAGCAGCCAAAACTAGCAATAAAACATATCCGATG
>OY723386.1:62202100-62292403 GCA_963210295.1 Ophion ellenae
TTTTGCAATTTAAAACTTCCAACGCGAGACTGGCACGAAGCTTGGACGTACAGGTGTGTGGCTCGTTGCGCCGATACGTTCCCGTAAAGCTCCTCGTCCGAGTAGAACGACGAGCACGACGACACGAGAGTTCGCTTACAAGTCCAGAGAGCGAGAGAGGAGAGAGAGAGAGAGAGAGAGGAGAGAGAGAGAGAGAGAGAGGAGAGAGAGAGAGGGAGAGAGAGAGAGAGATCAAGAGATCGAGAGAGAGGCAGAAATCGAGTCGAAGGTGGAATTTAGTGCCAACGTTCGTTCCTCGGACAACCAATCATCCCTGAGTCGCTGTGCGAGCGCTCTCTCTCTCTCTCTCTTCCACTCTTAGTAAGAGCCTCTCTATAAGCCCGCGGGGGGATTCAGGGAACGTAATCTTACGTATCAATTAGCTTCACGGTCCGAGGGGCCTTACCCCCCGCGGGCCTTTGACCGTGCGCCGCGTGATGCGACTCTCCTTCTCGTTCCTTGGTGTTTTTTTTTTCAATTTCTCTCTCTCTCTCTCTCTCTCTCTCTCTTGAAGGTGTCAGAAACGAAAGACACACAGGCACTTCGTCACGCTGTGTGTGTGGGTGTGTGGTATGCTCGCTTTTACGTCTTCATTGGAAAGAACTCGGTGGGAGTAGGAGAGCGAGAGAGAGAGAGAGAGAGAGAGAGAGAGAGAGAGAGAGAGAGAGAGAGGATGGGAAGAATCCTTCTCATAGCGTGTGTACGATCTTCTCGAATGAATCTGGCCAAGAATTACCAGCATCTTTGCCATCTCTCCTGTTCTACACTGTTTCATATGTCTTTATATCTGACCCTCTCCCTCTCTTTCTCTCTCTTTGCAGGATGCACCTGGACAGGTATAGAGCTCCTATTCTCTCTCTCGTTTTCATCTTTACACGAGTCCTCTCACCTCGGCTTCTTCTATCCCACGTCACGCGCATCCACGAAATTGCTCGTCCCCGAGGAGACACATGTCGTCGAAAAAAGCAATGAAAACACGCCCTGAAATAAATCCATAAAGAGTTGAAGAATTTGTTTGTGTGTATATATATATATGTGTGTGTGTGTGTGTGTGTGTGTTGTGTGTGTGTGTGTGTGTGTGTGTGTGTGTGTGTGTGTGTGTGTGTGAGTGTGTGTGTGTGTGTGTGTGTGTGCGCGCGCGTGTGTGTGTGTGCGTGCGTGCGTGTGTGTGTGTGTACGATATGTATCCATGATTTTTTTCTCGTTATTTTATGATTTTACGATGGGCCGAGGAACGTTATTGAATTTTTTTAATAAATATGGTATACGAGATTTCTCACGGTTCGCGATCGTTCTCGTCTTATTAGGAGGAAATAAATTCCACGAGCGTGTAATGACGACAATAAAAATAAAAAATGTACCATGCCTCTTCATAAAAATGTACTATGTATATGTATATATATATTATATATATATATATATATATATATATATATATATATATATATATATATATATATATATATATATATATATATATATATATATATATATATATATATTCCATTTTTATTAATAATAGTGAATGATGAATTAATACATGAAATTAAAAAAATATGAAATTAAATACATAAATATAGATATTTATTTATGAATAAATTACATTGCATACGATTTACCTGACAGTCAATTTCAATAGCATCCAAAAAATCTGTATCCATATTTCTTCATTTGGATGTAAATGAAATTGACCAATGCGAGCTAATCCCACTCAATTAATATAAATCTACGTTGCACACAACTTAATTTTTAAATTTCATCTATTAATTCATTATTCACAGAGTGGGAGAGGGAGATACGTCCACGAAATGTTTTTTCCTTCATTTTGTCTTTCGCTCAATTGAATCAATTTGTTGTATCGATCCTTTCGATATTTTATTTTTTCCAGAGTTGCGCGCGCCGATATCACGTCGAGATTCTTCGGAAAGATAAAACGCGATGAAAGTGTTACACAATGACGTTACAGTTTTGTCGTTGCGTGGGAGGGCGCAAGAGAGAGAGAGAGAGAGAGAGAGAGAGAGAGAGAGAGAGGGAGAGAGAGAGAGGGAGAGAGATAGAGAGAGAGAGAGGGACGGGCAGTATACCAGATTAATAACAAGGGTAGGTCGGGGGAGGTTTTTTTTTAAGAGTCGAGGTGTGATGCTCGACCAGATGCGAACACCCCCTGCGGCTAACCGAGAACGAGAACCCTCTCTCTCTCTCTCTCTCTCTCTCGCTCTCTCTCTCTCTCTCTATTGGCTCTGACTCTAACTTCTCAATTCCCTCGACGTTTCTTTCTTGTTTCTCTCGCACCTACTTTTTATTTTTTTCCCTCCTCTGTCCCTCTCTAGCCATTCGGTGGGTGTTAAGTAATATATTACGGACTGACCAACGGAGCACCTGGCTCTCCCTCGCTCTCGGAACGACCGCGAGAGAGAATCGAGGGTTGCGGCATCCCCATGTGTGTGTGTGTGTGTGCTTTTGCCGCACAAAGAACGTGCGTATCTCGAAAATCTTCTCTCTCACTCCAGCAATCGTGACTCTTGTTAACATCCCTCGCCCCCCCCCCCACCCCCCGCCGCGCCGTAATGCCCAGAATTCTCGTAAGAAAAACACCGACCGGCCGACTACAAAGCCTAAATTCGTAATAAAACGTTGACAATGAAGCAAGCCCGAGCTGGAGAAAACGCCGAGCTTAATAATACCCGCGCGATGACGACCCCCTCGAGAGAAATTCTCATCCGAGATTTATGCAGACTCGTGCGGTTAATTCAATTACGAAAAACTACCCCCGGTCTCGCTTAATACTTGCTCTCGTATTTTTCTTTCGTCGACGAATCTGGGTCGAGAGGAAAAATATATTATCCGATTTTTCAAATCCCTAGGAAAAATAATGTCGTAGTATTTAAATTATTTATGTCGTTATTGACGAAAAAAACGTTATGGAAATGTGAATAAGAGGATCGTATAATTAATTGTTTGTTTCTCTCTCTCTCTCTCTCTCTCTATATATATATATATATATATATATATATATATATATTCTTATATGTATATATCGCTAAAAAAGTATAGCATTTTACGCAAATTATTTTTCCTTAAGATTTGAAGAATTATGTAGTGATTATATTTATATATAAGTTGGCATGAAAATAACGGGAAAAACTCCGTGCAATAGAATCTACGATGAAAAACAATAAACAGGAATATATATATATATATATATATATAGTATATTATATATATATATACACACACACAGATATATATATACTTCCGCTTACGGCCAATTTTTTTTCTATATATGTTGATATATATATATATATATATATATATATATATATATATATATATATATATATATATATATACATTAGGGTGGTTCTTAATTTGGTGATGTTGTAAATTCTTTAGTATTGTTCCTCAAAAGTAATCAACATATATAGAAAAAAAATTGGCCGTAAGCGGAAGTTTGTCCGATAATTCTAACCCACCCCACCGAACTGTCGAATTTTTATATGAAAAAATGATTTTTTTTCCAGCACGTTTTTGCAATAGATTGCAGCGTGCATGTAACTTTTCGATTTTTCTGATGCATTCTTCTGATGCAAAGTTTGTACCGGTATACCGGCTTTATCTCACAACACAAACACTTCTTTGGCAGTTATTGTCGCACTTCCATGTATCATTAATTTTAGAACCCGAGTATTATAAAAAAAGTTCTTTTAACACCCGCAATTTTGAAGGCAATTTGCTTCCAATTATTTGTCAATTAGCATCACCAATTAAAAATATATTTTTACGTAAATTACGGTCATGGAACGTCATCGCGATTTCTTAAACTTAAGTCGTCGAGCACATGTGTCCAGCGCTGAATCGAGACATGTGCCTCACGTGGAAACAGTAGACATACATTTATTTCGAGGTTAACGAGGATTGCGGCAAGCATGGGGAGCAACTCATCCGACGAAAGGATACTTGTCGGTAAGGGAGGATGGCTTTAATTTATCATAATTTATGATAAAATTGATAAAATTAAAAACTTAAATATTGTTTACATATTGTTATTGAATGCGCTACGTATCTCTTCATATTTTCATACAAAAAATCAATTGTATTTTTTCGACGTCAAACTCCTGTTTTGACCATAAGGATCGATTTTTGCAATAAATGATGAGAGTTTTTTTTGCTAATCACGTGATAAATATTAAATCCACGAAAATTTTACAAGTTACCTTTTCTGTACATCATTAAATTTCCTAGAAAAACATCATATGACATTTATTTTATCAAGTATAGTTTTGAAATAATAAACAATTTTCTTAACAAAATTTTAAAAGCATGCATTTTCTCATATAAAAATTTGACAGCTCGGTGGGGTGGGTTAGAATTAGTGGACAAATTTCCGCTTGCGGCCAATTTTTTTTCTTTACGCGTTGATTACTTTTGAGGAACAATACCAAAGAATTTCCAACATCACCAAATTAAGAACCACCCTAATATATATATGTATTAGCAACGATAATGATTTATATGACAGGAAACGTAAAAGTAAAAGTAATTACAGTAATATCCATAATTTGTGTGTCAATTTATTATCGGACAAATGATTCATCAAGCTACAGTGAATTAATTAATTCAATAAATACTATTGATAAATTTATTCATCTATAAATTCTATGTTTTAATATTAATAAGTTTAATAAATTTAGTTGATAAATTAACAAAACTCGTGTGAATATAATTCATAAATTCTCTAATCGAGTAATTGTCAATAAATATATTAATTTATTAATGGCAACTTGTGTAATATTGGAAAATTGTATTAAAAAATAATTCATTACAAATGAATTATATTTTCTTGTTGATTGATTATTATTAGCAGTAGTAGTGGTATATTTATTCCATGTATACCATCGCGGGGTCTTACATTTCCCTTCTTTCTTCACATTTCTTCTTATCGCTAGTTACAATAAATTAAAAAAAATCTCTACACATAATCAGGTAGGCATTCCGATTGATTAATGTATAAATTATCGACTTTGCTGCTATATATATATATATATATATATATATATATATATATACATATATAGAAATTTATTTTTGCGAACTAATTCCCATCGTTTTAAAATAAAACACTTTTCGTGTATAAAAATATTTTACCCCGACAAACAAACAAAAAATGGAGGTTCTTGCGATTTTTTCAAAAACTAGTTCATTCATTGTAAAAATCATATTCAGTTGCAAAATCATTACCGATTATCGGCAAATTCGATAGGGACCGTATTCCAGTGACACTGCTCACGCGTAAAAAATGACGCCTCGATACCTTAAATTTTCACAAAGTTACGGCGTGCAAAAAATTTCTACCGACATCGGGAAATTTTCTTATTGCTAGAAACGTCGATTTTTCGGTCATTTCCTATCTCTCTGAAGAGTCCGATGTAATATCTAATAAAAAAAAAATTATAAAACAATTTCCCTAAAACGGAACTTCCCCCACACTAGCAGGCAAAAATGCATAAATCAAATGTGTATTTCGGCGGCGAGGAAAAAAGCAACGAAGGATAAAAAAATAAATAGGATTTTCACGTTGAGCGAGGCTTGCGTAACGTCCGAACGATAATGTGGAATGAAAAATTATCGCGGCGCATGTGAGAGGAACGATATATGTACTTGGCTCCGAGAAATCTTATGGTGTTAACGTGTTTCGTGGTGTTATATCGCAGGATGAGAAGCGACGGTGCGCGGGGTTAACGAATTCAGATGGGCCCGTTCACACCTCGGCTGATTAGGGCGAACATAATTTTCTCTCGACGTTCATCCTTCTCTCTCCCTCTCTTTCGCGTTCGGTCATCTCTAACGCGCAGTATAATGCACCGGGCAGCAGAGAGAGAGAGAGAGAGGGAGTCCCTCGGGAGATCAAGCCATAGTATAATATCCTTAACGTCGAGGCCTCGGACACACACGGAAAAAAACGTTATGCACATGTAGGTTATAGAGCCTCGGAGATGAGCCGACAGAGACGGAGGTGCGAAGAGAGAGGGAGAGAGAGAAAGAGTGCTATACATGTATATATATACATATATGTGTATACATTCGAAGGGTGAAGTCAAGGGGAGAAAGGACGAAGAAGTGGAGGAGGAATAAGGTGTCGGCCAATACTTCCCAAGGCGTCCGTCGCCGCTTGACGTCTTAATGCACGTCGAGAATAATCTCACCGCCAATTTATTACACTCTTTCCCATTTCTTCCCCCGGTAACCCTCGCCCTCTCTGTTACACCTGTACTCGGCCTCTCACTCTTTTTCTTTCTCTATCTCTCTGCCCCTCTTTCTCTCTCTCTTTCTCTCTATCTGTTTCTCGCCCTTTTCCGCAGTCACCCCCGTCGACGAGTTCCTTTATATCTCTTTTTCGGAACGTACTACTCGGAGCTGCTTCATTTTTTTTATACTTCTCTCTCTCTCCCTCTCTCTTTCTTACAGTCGGATGGGACTGTTCTCTTGTTCTATTTGCTTGCTTCTATCTCTTTCTGTTTTACTTTCTGCAGCTCTCCCTCGCATCGCCTCTCTCTCGTTCTTCCTACTTCACAGTCGAATTAGACTGTTTTCTTGTTTTTTCTCCTCTCCTCCTCTCTTTATGTCTCTTCCTGTCTATTCTCACCCTTTTGCTCGCCCTCTGTCTCTCTGTCTGTGTCTCTGTCTATGTCTCTCTGTCTCTGTCTCTCTGTCTCTTCCTCTCTGTCTCGGTCTCTCTGTCTCTGTCTCTCTGTCTCTCTGTCTCTGTCTCTCTGTCTCTGTCTCTCTGTCTCTGTCTCTGTCTCTCTGTCTCTGTCTCTGTCTCTCTGTCTCTGTCTCTCTGTCTCTCTGTCTCTCTGTCTCTCTGTCTCTCTGTCTCTCTGTTTCTCTGTCTCTCTGTCTCTCTGTCTCTCTGTCTCTCTGTCTCTCTGTCTCTCTGTCTCTCTGTCTCTCTATCTCTCTGTCTCTCTGTCTCTGTCTCTCTGTCTCTGTCTCTGTCTCCCTGTCTCTGTCTCTCTGTCTCTGTCTCTCTGTCTCTGTCTCTCTGTCTCTGTCTCTCTGTCTCTGTCTCTCTGTCTCTGTCTCTCTGTCTCTGTCTCTCTGTCTCTGTCTCTCTGTCTCTGTCTCTCTGTCTCTGTCTCTCTGTCTCTGTCTCTCTGTCTCTGTCTCTCTGTCTCTGTCTCTCTGTCTCTGTCTCTCTGTCTCTGTCTCTCTGTCTCTGTCTCTCTGTCTCTGTCTCTCTGTCTCTGTCTCTCTGTCTCTGTCTCTCTGTCTCTGTCTCTCTGTCTCTGTCTCTCTGTCTCTGTCTCTCTGTCTCTGTCTCTCTGTCTCTGTCTCTCTGTCTCTGTCTCTCTGTCTCTGTCTCTCTGTCTCTGTCTCTCTGTCTCTGTCTCTCTGTCTCTGTCTCTCTGTCTCTGTCTCTCTGTCTCTGTCTCTCTGTCTCTGTCTCTCTGTCTCTGTCTCTCTGTCTCTGTCTCTCTGTCTCTGTCTCTCTGTCTCTGTCTCTCTGTCTCTGTCTCTCTGTCTCTGTCTCTCTGTCTCTGTCTCTCTGTCTCTGTCTCTGTCTCTCTGTCTCTGTCTCTCTGTCTCTGTCTCTCTGTCTCTGTCTCTCTGTCTCTGTCTCTCTGTCTCTGTCTCTGTCTCTCTGTCTCTGTCTCTCTGTCTCTGTCTCTCTGTCTCTGTCTCTCTGTCTCTGTCTCTCTGTCTCTGTCTCTCTGTCTCTGTCTCTGTCTCTCTGTCTCTCTGTCTTTGTCTCTCTGTCTCTGTCTTCGTCTCTCTGTTTCTGTCTCTGTCTGTGTCTCTGTCTCTGTCTCTGTCTCTGCGTCTCTCTGTCCATCTGTCCATCTGTCTCTCTGTCTCGCTGTCCATCTGTCCATCGGTCTCTCTGTCTCGCTGGCTCTCTGTCTCTCTGTCTCTCTGTTTATCGGTCCCTCTGTCTCTGTGTCTCTGTCTCGCTCTCTCGCTGTCTCTGTCTCTCTGTCTTTCTGTGTCTCTGTGTCTCTGTCTCGCTGTGTCTCTGTCTCTCGGTCTCGCTGTCTCTCTGTCTTCGTCTCTCTGTTTCTGTCTCTGTCAGTGTCTCTATGTCTCTGTCTCTGTCTCTGTCTCTGTCTCTGCATCTGTCTCTCTTTCTCTCCGTCTCTCTCTCTCTCTGTCTCCGTCTTTCTGTCTCCCTCTGTCTTCTACGCCCCATAAACAGTGTCACCATCTCTTTTCGCAGGCGTACGTGCCATACGCCAGGCATGACTATGAACGTCAGCTGGACGCCATATACCTCTTCCTCCCCGCTGTTCCCTCTTTCGCTGACTCTCCACCGCTCTCTTCAGCTTCAGATCCTTCTTCTTTCTTCTTAAACTGTCGTTCACCCTCTGAGAGGTTTGCCACTAACTCTTTCTCCCTCTCTCTCTCTCTCTCTCTCTCTCTCTCTCTCTCTCTCTCTCTCTCTCTCTCTCTCATTGGCGCTCCCACGTCCTTTCTGCCCGGACGAAACGCCGCCGCCAGCCTCGCACCTAATAGAATACGTAATTTGAAATTTTTTTTCAATCCTCTTCCTTTTTCGCTCACTCAATTTTTTTACCTCGATCCGTTCTTGCTTATGCCGAAAGCGCAGCGCGAACGCGTCGCCAGGGATTGATGTACACCCGTGTGAGCTACCCGAGGCTACGGAGAAAAGCGCGACAATCTTCGCGCCAGTACCGGCGGGTGAAACACGTGCATTTATGATTTTTTGGATGGATTTTTTTTCCCCTGGAATATGCCACCGAAAGAGAACGCATTTTTTGAGATTATGGGAAGCTCATGGAAACTCGAAAGGGATCGAATCGAAAAAGGGATGAAAAATGGGATAGGGCCGTATCCGCACTATGGGAATTAAACAATATTTTTGTCCGTGTTTGTGAAAGATATGAGTATTTTTGTATTCATGAAGATGAGATTTATAATAATTTATAAGAAGTAATTTTCAAACCAATATTACGGGGTATGTGTAAGCTTGAAATTTCAAAAGTACATTTTCTATATTGCACAATTTTGTAGCCTCGGTTCCTCACTTTAATTTGTAGCAAAGATTTTATAAACAATGAAACAATTAACCGAGTTATGATGATTTTTGTAAAGGGTCAGATCGCGTTTGGGTTTATCTCGAAACTATGATTCATAAAATGGTGTAAGTCGTATCTCAAGATCTATTCGTCCGATTCACTCCAAGTTTGGATAGAGCACAGCTTATAACATTCCATCGAATGATCCCAGATTTTTCGATGCGTCCATCCATTTGTTAAAAAAGGAATAATTAAACTTGTTTTTCTCATAAAAAATTAAAAAAAAAATTCTACAGCTTGCCGTTTTCTTCATGTTCAAAATTCCAAAAAAATATCCTGTCATACGAAACTAGTGTCATTACACTAAATCTACATTTTTCACTTCAGATCACCCCACCTAAACCGATTGTCCATATAGCAACGGTGCCGCTTTTCTCAAATAGTAATGACTCCATTGCTTGTTGATATTAATCAGCAAAAAAAATCCAAACGCATCAAAGACTACGTATCAATTCTATGTAAAATCTCGACCTCCATCCCGATACACTGACCACAAAAAAAATCCTCCTGTTTTCCGGGCCCCAAGTTTGTGCAGACCTCAAGATTCCTCAGAATGAGAAAGGACATTTAAAATATTTAAAAAATACTTAAAATTTAGTCGTGCGAATTACTTATAAACGATTATAATGCAGGAAGAGCCTAAGTAACGTGGCAGGATCGAGGGCACCTCTGAACCATCACATGGATTGAGGGTCGACACCAGTGTAACGGGCTGAAGAATGGTCGTTTTTTTCAAATCTTTCGTCTACTACATTATTCATTTGGGATTTGGAAAAACGGTCGGTATGTTATTATGCATACTATTAACTTATTTCGTGCAAATTTTTATTTTTTAAAATAAAAAATTAACATCGTTATTGCGGTATAATAGAGGCTCTGTAAAAAAAATCGCCGAATCGATAACTTGACAATGGTCGGTCTGAAAAATAAAAATAAAAAAGTTTTATAATCAATTTTAATGTAGTTCTCAGACTGCGTGGCTACAAAAAAAATCACAAAATGGCGGGCGTTGAGAAAAGTGTAATTTTAGCGAAATTTTTACTTACATTCCAGGGTTTAAAAAAATTAGAGATTTAAAAAAACGGCTACGTACAACGATAGCTAGCGCAATTACGAAAATTTTAGTTTTTCAAAGTTGAAAATCCGATCATCATGATTCCGGCCACGTCGAGGAAAAAGCGATTGAAAGTTTTAGTATACGTAAATCGTTGCGCTACCTACTTTCACTAAATCGTCTGTAACTTGGTCAATTATCAATATTTCGATTTGAATTTTTTTAAACATATTGTTGAATACGTATATTTTGAGAAAATGAAAAAAATCGATTTTTTTTATCCGTCACAATCATCTCCCGCTTTAATACAAGAGTCCGCATAGTTACATTATATATATATATACATGCGATAGTAATTATGTACATATATATATACACCTACATATATAGTTGGGGATGATCCAGGTGAGATATAAATTTGATGCTTCACCTCGCTCTCTGCAGCGATTCCAGTGGTTCCAATGGGGCAAAGCGCAGGTTAACTGGCATCGAAGACGAAAGAGCCATGCCATGAAGATAGAACGTTAATCCTTCGCTATCGGAGTAGAGAAAAACAGATATCGAGGGTACATTTATATACAGGGTGATTCGTTAGGAGTTAGTCACTCGAAAACACCTATAAATATTGATTTTGGACGAAAAAGTCACACACGAAATTTTAATGGTTTGCCAATATTTACATTTTGGTAGCATTTGGAAAAAATCAGCGGATTTTTTTTTAAAGGAAAGATTTCTTCTCCATTTCTGAGACTCGGGATATGCTTTATTACTACTTTCGGCTGATACGTGGTATTTTTTTTTTTTAATAATCTTTCAAAACAGTCGACGTATGGCAAGGTCTTCTAAACTGCATTTTCAAAACTAGCGTGACGTATAGCTAAAAAACTAATCGACCGATTGTGATGAAATTTGGTACAAATTTTTGTAACCTGATTGTCTAAAACATGACCCTACATTATTTTTAAAAGGAAAAAAAGGATTTTTTATAGCGAAATGTAGCCATTTATTTCGGAAAGTTCAATCTTTTTGTTTCAAAGCGCACCATTTCAACGATTTTCAACATTAATCACCTTTTTTTGGTTCATATTCTGCGTATGAGTGTTAACAAAAGAAAAATCTTCGTTGGTTTTTTTTCAGGTTTGTCCCGCCGACGCTACGTGTCACGCCGTCTGAATACCATCCGCCGCAACCCGTTTAGAAGGTCGTGCCCAACCTCCGCCATTTTTTAATATCAGTAAAAGAAATAACATGTAACAGCCAAAAGTAGTAATAAAACGTACCCTAATCCTAAAAAATGGTCAAGAAATCTTTCCTCAAAAAAAAAAAATCATGAAAACCAGCGATTTTTCCCTCGCGTAAAGGTATCACGCCCCTTAAACTTTTTTTCAAGTGGAGGTATCAACTTGATTTCAAAGTCATGTCCACTTTTTCAAAGAGAAAACCCTTTTTTATTCGGTGGCAATGTAGAGCCTGATAAAACGAACCCAATGACCGACAATACCATGACCTTGGGATGACCTTGAAATCCCAACAAATATGCTTGACCGTAATTGAAGCATGGCAATTACAAAAGGCTATGGTTTCTGACGCAAATCATATTTTTAATGCTTGCCATGTTTAGAAATGTGTCCACTAACCGCGATACATTTTCCGATACCATTTCGGAGCGAATTATTCTGTAGCGTTAATTTGTTTTCGTGCCCAACTTTTGTGCTTTCTTATGATTTTTCCAAAAGATTTTGGTATTTCAAGGTCGTCCTAAGGTCATGATATTGTAGGTCATTGATCTTCTTTTGGTGTGCTCTACATTTGTGGCCGAGAAAAAACGGAGCTTCCTTTTGGAAAAGTGGGGGATGACTTTGAAATACCAACAAAATTGCAAAACGGTAATTAAAGTGAGGCAAGTGAGAAAGGCGGTGGTTTCTTGCGCGGATGGTGTTTTTCTCTAGTTTCCCAACGTTTGTGGTTTCCTATGATTTTACCAAAAATGTTTGGTATTTCAAGGTCGTCACGAGGTCACAATATTGTAGATTCTTAGTTTCGTTCTTTTATGCTCTACAATTGTGACCGATAAAAAGGGACTTTCCCTTAAAAAAGTTGGGGTGACCTTGAATTAGGCCGATAGCTCTGCTTGAAGAAATATCTGAGGCTACCAAAATGCCGACGTTGACAGACTGTTAAAATGTTGTCTCGGACTTTTTTGTGTCCGAAATTGATAAGTGTTTTCGAGTGACTAACTTCAAGTGAATCATCCGATATACAGGGTGTCCTGTTGCGAATGGATAATCCTGCAACTGTCGATAAGTTAGATCATGTCCTACTATATGATGGAATTTCAGTTTAGTATAAGGCCCATGGTTTTCAAAATAGAAATCATCTACTTTTGATTTTTCGCATGTCATTTCTACAAGTGATAACTTTTTTTGACCCAGTTAAAAAAAATAGTCTTGGTTACTAGTTTGATCTGAAGAAAACTTTATGAAAAAAGATCTTATGCCAAATTTTCATACAGACTAATTCGAACATCTGACTTTGATAGTCTGCAGTGTAAAAAAAAGTACTATGCATATCATCCCCATTACTTTAAAAAGTTGCTTAGTTATTGGCGACTTGTATCATTTGTAGAAATGGCATGCGAAAAACCAAAAGCAGATGATTTTTTTCAAAAAATAACATAAAGTCGAAAATCTCGAAAATCGTGGGACTTTTACTAAACTGAAATTTCAGCATATAGTAGGACATGATCTCACCTATCGACAGTTGCAGGAATATCCATTTATAATAGGACACCCTGTATATATATATATATGTATATATATATATACACAGAGGCTGTCCCTCTTATCTCTGCCCCCGAAATAACTCAGTAATTATCGACGTCACAAAAAAATGTTCCAGACAAAGTTGCACAGTGTGCAGGGGGCCATCAAATGCGACCAATTTTTTTTATTTCGGTGGAGGGGCTGACGCACAGTGAAGGTCACCTCCACTTTTTAAAATGGAATGGTACATTTTTTTCAACCATCCTGTAGAGCACCTTAAGCCACATAAAAAAGACTTAGGGGTGAAAGTCGTTCAAGGTCATTCAAGGTCACCTATTAAAATGAACTACAAGTATAAATATCTCGAATCCCTACCATATATTTGGTAGTGATCCGAGATATTTAGATTTGTATCGTCGATACTGACCTTGAATGACCTTGAACGACTTTGATCCCCAATGTTTTTTATGCGGCTTGAGATGCTCTACAAGATGGTTGAAAAAAAATGTACCATTCCATTTGAAAAAAGTGGAGGTGACCTTTACCGTGCGTTAGCGTCTCCGGCGAAATTACGGGGCGATATACACCTAGGAGCCGGAAAAAGGTCATTTTTGTGAATTTTTTTCAAGGAAAACTATTTGAAATTTCGGTTTGAGGTTTTAATTATCTAAAAGTATATACATTCAAAAATATGTTTAATTTTCTTTATTTAAAAATATTTAAAAAAATACAAGGATATTGTATGATCCTTGGAGTGTCGTGAAAAATCTGCGTATACGGTCCCACTGGGGTTTCTTAAAAAATCATCTGAAAAAAAACCAAAAAGATTATTAAATTATATACTATAATCTAGTACTTGTCATAGCCGATTTTGAAAATATCGATTTATGACAAAATGGCGGACGTTTGAACATAAATAGTGATTTTTGGGCCAAAAATTAGTAATGATTTGGCCTATAAAACAAAAACTAAGTAACGGAAAAAAAAATCCTATGACAACTACTAGATAACGGTGCATAGAATAACCACAAAAAACCTCAAGGCAATCGGTTCATTGGTTTTCGAGAAATTTCGGGTACCGGTTTGAGAAACGTGGTTTTGAGAAAAACGCGTTTGAAAATTTGGGAATGAATAAATCATGAAATTTGTCTTACATGAAATCATCGATACCAGGCCCATAGTGTAGGTCTTCACGGTCGCCGGAATGTTCATAGTTTCTAAATCCTCGACCTCGAACATATACGTGTATATCTCCCCTTAAAAAAAATTGGTCGCATTTGGTAACCCCCCTTTACACCGTACATCTTTTGTCTGGAACATTTTTTTGTGACGTCGATAACTACCGAGTTATTTTGGGTGGCGGTGGTAAGAGGGACACCCTGTATATGTGGAGTTGCACAGATCCACAGTGGCGAGAGAGCCGGTAAATCTCTCGCTCGTATAATAATTTAATAACTGATCGAAAGGGGGACCGGGCCTATGCCCAGCCTCGCGCGATCATCATCTCCTCTCGATTCTCTCATCTTCCTGCGATGTTTACGGTCGGATATACGGCGAGTTAACCCGGAGCACGAAGGAGACGAGACGGAGAAACGCAAGGACCGAAGGGCCGGCTGAGCGAGAGAGGGATGAGGATGAGTAACACCCTACGTTTTACCGTTACTACCTGCGCCTCCGTACGATACTTAATTCTAACGTCGATAAATTATCCCTCTGCGGATTAAACGGTACAACTCGATCCGCATCCGATTGACGAAAGAAATGTCGAAAAATAAAAACAAACACTCTCTTCGGAAAAGAGTGAATCGCTCAATTTTCTCAGTCGAAAAAAAAAAACATGAAAATCCGATGGCAAAAAAAGAAAAGCTTTTCGAACGAGAAAAAAGAAAAATTTAAAGAAAAAAAGAAAAGACGAACAAAAAGAAAGGGAAAAGTTTTTCGAGAGAGAGACTAGAAAAACGAAGCTGAAAGAAAATTTAACATTTTTCGTACGAAGAAAGCGAAAAAATCAACAGAAAACGAAAAATAGAAAGGTAAAAAAAGAAAAATCGACTGAATAAGAAGAAATAGAAAAGTCGAAAAAATTGTACGTAGGAAAAATACTCGATACTTGTTAAGTTTTTCTCGTCCTCGGACTGTTTGTCGGACAATCGAGTAAGTGCAATTTGTCCAATCTCAGAGGTACTTTGCGTTGGATCGTTGAAGGATGTTGAAAAATCGTTCGCTTCGAGAATACGATTTTTATTGCGCTTTTTTGCATTCAACGAGGACGAGGACGTCGCGCGGCCGGAACGAGACCGGGGTCTTGGGGGACAGTAGAAAAATAGCGAGATGAAGAAATTAAGGTGGCACAAGGGTGAGAGTGGGCAACGGCAGCTGTTGGTCAAATTAAGTGATCATCTCGTCATCATCACTGGAGCCGCCTTCGAGCCTCGAGTACTCGTTTTTTTAGTTGGTCTTTTCGAACTCTTTTTTTCGCTCTCTTTTACCCTCTCTCTCTCTCTCGCTCTCTCTCTCTCTTGGACGTTTCCGAGCCCCGTGAAATTAGCATGGGAGATCGTAAAAGAGGAAGATGCAATGATGAGACTTCTCACTTCTTTCTCCCTTTCTTTTTTGGATTTTTTTTTTTTGGTTTTTCTTTTGTGCTTCCACTATCCTTATGGGCCTCTCGCGTCGGTGCGTGCGCGCCCGAAAGAAGAATATATACGATGATGCCGGGAGAAAGAATTGTGATGGAGCGAAGGACCACATCGCGAGGCTCTCTCTCCCTCTCCCCCTCTCCCCTCCTTCCTCCCTCACCTCTCTCTCTCGCCGACGGGATGATCGCGCATTGCAAAAGAGTTAATGAAATAAAAAGAAAGGGCTTTCTCTCGTTCCCTCACACCGACAGAAATGAGATTTTTGCTCTTCCTTCTCTTGTCTCTCCGAAACTTTAGTCCCTCGTCCCTTCGACACTCCACAGCGCCGCCACGCCGAACACGAGTGAGAAAGACGCCGTTGAAACTCTTTTCCATTCGGATTTAATAAGCGCGAGGAGCCATAATCTTCGTATTTACGAGCAAGGGAAGGTGGTTGGGGGGGGGGGCTCGCTTCGTGCACCTTCTCAAAGCCGAAAATTAAATTATTGTCACAATAGAGACGCGGAACATATCCACGTATACATGTCTCTTACAAATATCATCAAAGTGTTTGTCTGCGGAGTCGTTTTTTTTTCAGGCTGAAATTGAACTGGAAGGGTTTGAAAACGACGCTGCAAGGGTATCTATCATGTTTGGAAATGTTGTACACCTGTCTGGTTGTATGAGCAAAGTTGGCGTGAAACTTTTCTTCTGAATCTGGGATGTGGAAAAATAACCTCTGCTGGACTTCTCTTGCACTTTCAACTGGATCCGTCGACTAGAACCTTGAGAACATGCTTTTTTATTTTGAGGGACGACGTCACTGGTCGAAAAAGGTTTTTGTCGATTTTTTTTCGTCCTTTGGATTATTTATTTGGGGTTTGGAAGAAAGTATGTTATTTAGCATACATTGAACTCATTTCGTGTAAATTAGTATTTGAAAGAATAGAAAATGGACGACGTTGTTGAGGTATGAGAGAGCCTCTGTATGGAAAATGTCATCCAACGGTCGGATCGATAATTTGACAATGGTTGGTCTAAAGATGAAAAAGTTTTACAATCTACGTAAATGTCGGTCTCGTTGAATGTAGTCGTTTTTTCGAAAAAGAATCACAAAATGACGAGTGTTTAAAAAAAGTGGAATTTTGGCGGAAGATTCATTTATTTTCGGAGGCTTGAAAAATACCAAATCTCGAAGAAAGAAAAAACGACTACGTACCTACAATGATAGCTACTGCAATTACGGAACTTTTGTTTTTTGATATTGACGATCGGATAATTGTAGCTAGTGTTACGATTCCGGCCAGGTCGAGAAAAGTCGTTTCGATAGAAACGCGATCGAAGGTTTTAATATAAGTAAATCGTTGCGCTACCTGCTCTGACTAAATGGTATGTAACTTGGTCACTTTTCAATATTTTAACTTGACAATTCTTTGACAGATTCTTGAATACATTTACTTTGAGAAAACGCAAAAAAGTAGATTTTTTTGACTCGTCACAGTCGTGTCGTCCTGCCTTACGGAGTATGCTCAAGGTTGACATTTCGAGAATGTTATTTCTTTCACATAGGTTCGTAGCTTAGGATCTTAATTTTAAGGGGAGGATAGGGGTTTGCACTTTTGAAAAATCGATTTTTTGTCTTTTTTTATAGTTGAACATTTCAAGAATATGATCCCAAAATTTAAAGTCAATCGGAGGAAAACTCTCGAAGTTATTGACTATTTAGTCCCGCTCCTCTAACACTGTGCTCCGACTTCTCTAAACATTAAACGCGTTTTTCTCGAAACCACTTTTTCAAATCCGTGTTCACTGTCATTTGAAAACTACATGAACGATTTATTTCAAACTTGGTACACAATTTCTACATATAAAATACCTCCCCCCAACGGTTAGTTTAAGATTTTTTTTTTTTACATTGCGGCGGTTTTCCACCCCCAAAATGGCGGAATTTTTCGTGAAAAATAGCACTTTTCACTTTACAGGAATACCAAAAATTTAGAAATGAAAAACAAAATATCAAAGAGTTGGGGAAGGATTTGATGATACTTTGACTAAATTTTGATGGTACTTGATTTCAGGTAATTTCTAGCTGAGATACAATGAACACCGCAAATCGTGTTTTTTCAAAGGCGTTCTTGGAAAAGCTTTGTCACCGGCTTGTTTGTGAATATTTTCGCGTACACATTTCACGGAATGTTCTTGAAATGACACTTAATAATGTACAAAAGGTTTCAATAAATTTACTCTATCCATATAGGTGAAAAAAATCGCAAAAAAGTGTTTTTTTCACGCTGAAACCCTTCCACTCCCCTTAATTGAGAAGAAAGATTTTGTGAAAATTCCAAAAATTGACCAAGTTATGACGATTTTTGTGAAGTCTCAGATCGCACATTGTGCGGCGGCGAACCGCGCTGCTGCGGTTTTACCCTTTTTATATTGCGCTTTTCTCGAACGTTTCATGTGAGGGCGCAAGTCGTATCTCAACATATATTCGTCACTTCAAAATGGTTCATAATATTTTATATTGTATGACCAGATGATTTTTTCGTGTTCATCCATTTGTTCATAAAAAATGGTTAAACTTGTTTTTTCGTTTGAAAATTGATTTTTTAAAGGGGTTAAACCCACTGGCGATTTTGAAAAAATCGATTTTTTTTAATTGTATTTTTTGGAGTGTAAGTATCTGAGAATATGTCCTGAAAATTTCAAGTCGATCCGAACAAAATTGACTGAGATATGAGCGTTGAAAGAGAATAATCCGCGTTGAAAGAGCGTTGAAAGAGAAACTTTAAACGCGTTTTTCTCAAAATGGCATTTCTGAAGTCGGTGACCAAGATTACTCGAACACTAATGAACCGATCTTCTTGAAATTTTGCAGGCTTATTTAATACACAAAAATGTAGTCTTTAATCGTTCGACTTTTTCGTTAAAATCGAACCATTAACTTTGACTGTCCGCCATTTTGTGAAAAATAAATATTTTTCAAAATCCTTCGATTAAATACTAGTTTATACTTATATTTGACTAAATCCATCCGCATTTTTTTTTTCAGATGATCCACTTCGCCGCAATGTTGGTCACCGCAAACCGTGTATATAAAAACATTATTTCATTGACGGCCATTTGCCACTAAACAATGTAATATTTTTCAATAAAAAAATGAATGAAAGTTCTTCAAGATGTGTTCTTTAAGATGGTATATTGATCGATTAACAAAGTTTTGTAGTTTTCTTTAAAAAAATTCATGAAAAAGGCCTTTTTTGCGCTACAAGTGGGGGTAACGCCTTAAACAGCTTGCCATTTTCTCAGTTTTTTTTAATTCCAAAAACGATCCAGTGGTACGAAAGTTCTATTATTATACGAAAAGTACATTTTTTATTTTTTATTACAGATTATCCTTGTTGCCAGAGCCACCTACACCGATTGGCCATGCAGAATCGGTGGCACTTTGTTTAAGGCAATTTCTAAAAATTACTAAAAAAATTGTCTATGGATTTGAATTTTTTTTAATTTCCTCAAAATATAGACTGTTTTTTAACTGACAGTCACCATGAAAAAAGCGTTCATGGTGACTGGTACCTGCCATAATGACATTCTTATTGATAAAAAAATAGTTTTATTTCTGTTTCAAATGAATGGCCTTCTTTCCAGAGGCCCATAATTTTTTCAATTTTTATTTTTTTTCGCTCAAAATTTTTTTCGTAAGCTTTTGAAACGCCAATAAAAAAGCCAAAAAATAGAAACTAGACTTTTTTTTGTTTTTTTTTTATCGAGCTCGAAAAAGCGCCCGAAATTTGGGCCTCTCCACTAGAATACTCCCTTAAATAATAATAACTTCATTGCTTGTCCACATTTTTCCAAAAAAGAAACTCAAACTTGGCAAGACCCTTAACTCTTCGACTGCACACTTCCGCCACGAACCTCTGACTGCATACGGGGTCAATTCGACCCCAGACGTGTTTCAGTTCGTTGTATTTCAGTAAAAAAGCATTTTTTTAAGACGTTTTTTGTAGTCAATGATCCTTATTTTATGGCCCAAAATTTATTTTTTAACAAAAGCAAAAATTCAGTTCCCAAGCCTTCGTTCGAAGTGGAAGATGCATTGAAAAATACGTACTTGCACGAAAAAGATCGTAATGTTTATTTCATAATTTAAAAAAAGTCCTTCGAGGTTTTTCAAGAGAAAGGTTCATAGATGTGAAAAAAATATGGAAAATCGACCTGTTTTATTATTATGCTAAAAGGACATTTTTTATTTACATTTTAGATCATCCTATACGCTAGAACTACTTACACCAAATGGTAATGCAGCAACGTCAGCACTTCATTCAAATAACAATAACTCCGTCATTTATCAATACTCTTTCTCGATGTTGTACACGCGAGTGCAGAGAATAAAAAAATGGAGAGATGAAAAACGGAAGAGGATTGCGCACCGGCAACTATCCTCCCGTGAAAATCAGATCGGAGCTACGTTTTTTTTTGCTTTCATCGGGTGTGTGCGTCTGTGCATGTTCGCTTGACGATCTCTTAGTCGAGTAAAAGAGACGAAAACCCAGCACTTTTTAGCTTAGAATATGAATTTTTTACTGAAAATAGATGGTTGCATACTGAAAGTAACCCCGATAAAATGTTGCCCCTCAACTCGCTCCACCCCTAAGAAATAGGGGTTGAAAGCTCAAAAAACGCCGTATCTCGATCATCAATAGCCCGATCAGAAAAGGTTTCAAACAAAAGTTGTTTGGAATAATAAAATTCGTATAAAGTTATCTGACGTCCAATCCCCCATTTTTGAAAATAGCGGCACAGAACGTTTCGAAAATTCGGGGTTCTCTCGTGTTTTTGTGCCGCTATTTTCAAAGATAGGAGATTGGACGTCACATAACTTTATACGTAGTTTATTATTCCAAAAAACTTTTGCTTGAAACATTTTTTGATCGGACTATCAATTATCGAGATACGGCGATTTTTAAGTTTTCAACCCCTATTTCTTAGGGTTGGGGCGAGTTGAGGAGCAAAATTTGATTGGGATTACTTTCAGTATAGAACCATTTACCTTTGGTCAAAAATTCATATTCCACGCTAAAAAATGTTGGGTTTTCGTCTCTTTGACTGGACGATCTTGGGCGAAACAATGAACCGACCAACCGGCGTTGTCGCGGCAAATCCTCCCGGCTTTGGAGGAAAATCCTCCCGGTTGCGTCCCCACGTCCTTTCTGCATCCTCTGGCCATTGCTCGCCAAAATCAACAAATCGTAGAAAAAAATGAAAGAACCGTCCTCAAAACAGCCAGATGTCCTGAAAGTCAACATAACATAGATATGCCGGGTTCAAAATGTACATCCCCCAGGTAAACATACACACACACTCAGGCTATATGTACGTCAGTTCGTGTTAAAAGTCGCTATTCACGACCATACGTGCCACGACTCTGGTCTCTCTCTCTCTCTCTCTCTCTCTCTTATTCTCTCGAGCCTCGAATCCATTTCGATTTTCCACCCTCGACCCACCGATCTCGACCGAACGTCACCACAATCCAATTTAATATTAAATCGTTTATTCGAGGTCGCTCTAATATTGCACCGCCCCCCTCCCTCTGCCCGAGCACATATCTCGCAGTGAAAAAAATTATATTCACTATTGCTGTCACATTGAACGATATTTAGTATAACAATTAATATCGTGGGAATAATGATAAGAAATTAATAATGCATAGATTGCAGGGTGGACGTTAATATTTTTGTAACACTATGGTTATTTTTATCATTGTTATTAATGTTGTAATGATAAACATGACTTCTTCATCATTATTATCATTATAGTAATGGTATTTTTTACCATTTATTATTATAAATATATCATTATAATAATTTTTACTTCCATCATTGTTATTATTATTTTATTTTTATTATTTTGACACATTAGACTTTATTGCTACGAGCAACCCGCTTTCTCAGTTTGCACTGGGAAACATTCACCGACCATTCTATCTTTAACATTATTATCTTAATTATAATTTTTATCATTATTATTTAAACCATTTTTGTTGTTATAATAATGATAAAAATGGCTGTAGTGTCACAAAAATATGTAAAAACAACCCTGCAATTTTTGCATCATTGATCACTTATCATTATTTACACGTTATCGATTGTTCTAAAAAAATAATCGTTAAATTGAATATCGATCAAATGCGCACTAGATTAATCTTGCGATATTATACTTACGTGGACAATTTTCACTCTAGTGTTTCGTAACCTGCAGGACCACGAGAGGCAAGAGCTTTCGGCAAGCGATCGAAAAGAAATAGGTTTTTTTTTCTCCGTCTTGCCTCCCGAATGGATGAGAAACGGATGGAAATAAGGGTGCCTGGATCGCTTTGTCCAGCAAATGGAGAGTTTTCGTCGCCATTCCAGTTCTCTGATCCCTTATGTACTACAAGCTTCTATATATTAAGGGCTGTAGCAGCTTCTTCACACATACATGTATGTATGTATATATATATATATATATATATATATGTACAGGGTGGCGCGAAAGGTGACACTCAAAAGAAAAAACTAGATGCCTAGAACCTATTCAAATGGCCGCCGTGCATGTTCTACGATCTTTTTTGCTTTTCGAAAAAAACCATTTTTGCTTGTTTTCCCTTTTTTCGCTGTGCACTTTGCGATTTTTTTTCACTTGTGTCATCATAAAGTGCACTGTTAAGCAATCAATGAATGACCAACTGAACACTACCGTAAATTTCTGAGATTATGATCAAAAGTTTGAAAAATAGGTTGGAGAGGATTAGTCACTAAAGTTCAGATGATAAAAAAGAATACTCATACTAGTCTGAATGACCCCCATTGCTTTTGGCATGCATCTAGTTTAAATTTGAGAAAGTATTGATTTTTGGATCTCGAAGAATTCTCAAAATATATCCTTTCAAAATTTGAAGTCGAACTGTGAACGTTTTGTTGTCAAAATGACTTATTTAAAATCCACGATACCTAAAAAATTACTGCACCGATCAACTTAAAATTTTACAAGCTTTTTTTTCACATCAAAAAGCAGTTCTCGAACCAACAATTTTTTTTTCGTTGTATAGTTTTTTTTGTCAACGAAAATGGAGCTTTTTCCGAAAATCGATCCTTTCACTTTGGAATGCAGCTTTTTTGCAACGATCAATATTTCATGAAATCCTTCGTCCAAGCACTAGATAATTTCATGAAAAAATTAAATGCGTTATATGTTTTTATTCCAGATGATTTGTTTTCGAGCAGCAGTGGTCACCGTGAAGGGGGTTTTTTAAAACTTTTCAAATCAATGTATCTACCGCATTGATAATGATTATTGATTACAAAAATTATAAAACATACGTAAAACCAAACTTTCAATGTAAAAAAAATATTGAAAACCTGCACACGCTGTCTCAAAAGAAAATCACGAAAATTCTTTTTTTTTCCGGCCACAAGCTGGGTCCAACCTGCCAAAAATTTCGAAGAAGAAAGTCCACACACAAAAGCGAAAAATAAATAAAAACCGATGCTACAGAAAAAATGGAAAAATAAAATAAAAATGCGTTGTTTGTCGAAAACAAAAAAGATGAAAGAATTTTTTTTTTAATTGAAAAGAAAATACATGCACTGCCAAAAAAAAATTTAATTTGAATAGGATCTATTTAAATCAAATAGGTATTTTCCTTGTCTCACGGCCTACTGCGATCTTATTCGTTTCAAAGATATTTTTTATTCGTTTCAGCTATTCTTTTTAAATATTAAATATATTCAAATTGAATAAATAAAGATTCGATTCGAATAAATCTTTATTTGCTTAGAATATACACTGTAAATCTAAGTGAACTAGACGCATAAAATATTTTATAAATCCAAAAAGAAATAAAACACTTAATTGAGAGTTTTACCACACCGATTTTGTATACTAATTCTTCATTCCCTGGCCTTCTGAAATGATTTTTTTCGAATCAAAAAATTCACCCATATGATATCGAACCTCAAACCTACCTACCTATAGCTACGCACGCTGTCTCTATGCTACCGAGTGCTTGTAACATATCGGTCGCAGATATGGCATAAGAGACCAAATGAATTCCTATAATTATTTGTTGTATCACATAAACTATATCAATTAATTAATATCATTGTGATAAGTAGAAAATTTTGTCGGATAACATGCTATACATTTTTCAAACATAACTTATATATATAAAATTCCTCTCTCTCCACCCTCTCTACCCCCATCCCCCTTTGATGTGTGTGTTGCAATAAAGACAGACCATTAGTTCAATCAAATAGAATAATGGTTGACTCTACGAAAATATGATTGAATTAAAATTTCAACAATTAAATCGATACATTTAGTGGATTCAACTAAATTGTTTATTGAATAGATGAAACCGAATCACAGATTTATTAGGATTAAATTAAATATTTAGTTATGAGACGATATTAAATAGATTTTGATTTAAATAAATGAATATATTTAACATAAATAATTCCAATAATGGAATGCAAAAGAAAAAATTTGATTTCACGAAAAAAGTAGTTAATTCAAATAAAAAAAAATCGTATTTAATCGCGGTTATTTAATATCAATAGAATTTTTCTGTCAGTGTAGATTTTCCTTTTGGATGTCGCTTTTCGGGCTACCCTGTACATATATATATATATATATATATATATATATATATATATATATATATATATATATATATATATATATATATATATATATATATATATATACTTTCTTCTTCTCGCATATCACCTACGCGTATCACTCTCAAGTCCGAGCGATTTTCTTGCTGAATAAGTGGCTTGTGCGGTATTCCACACGCTCTCTCATTCGTGCCCACACGGACTCTATTTTTTCCCTTCATCTTTTTTCCATTCCACGAGGGCGCGCGATCACTTCTTGACACCGGAGAGCGCGAGTATAAGAGCCCGAGGGGAATATCTTTCTTTCGCCCTTGCGCTCGCGCGAACTTTTACCATCGGTATAAGTTTATCATCCACCCTCTTCACGAAAGCCCCTCTCGACCGCGCGCGTTTTCTGAGTGTCTTTAGATACGGGCACACAAACAAAAAATATAAATACATAGGAAATTTCGTGTTTTATCACGGGTCAATTTTTCGTCAGCGTCTTTTGTCATGGACCTTTTACAAATGAAAAAAAAAAAAAATCCATTGCGCAAGAATCCTTCGGAAATGTGTATCTACAATGACCCGTGCGGAAAACTGATAGGGCATCCCTAATAAAAATAAGGGCCTTTCAGGGCTTTCCTAGTGCTTTCCCTAGTAGGGATTTCCACAATGGGCCCAGACTTGGCCATTATCGGGATAAACTTGTAGGGATTTCCACAATAGGCCCCGACTTGGCCATTATGGGGATAAACCTGTAGGGGTTTCCACAAAAGGACCCGACTTGGCCATTATAGGGAGAAACCTGTAGGGATTTCCATAATAGGCCCCGACTTGGCCATTATGGGGATAAACCTGTAGGGGTTTCCACAAAAGGACCCGACTTGGCCATTATAGGGATAAACCTGTAGGGATTTCCACAATAGGCCCAGACTTGGCCAGTATAGGGATAAACAAGTAGGCCACAATAGGCCCAAATCAAGATCAAATTATATTATCAAACGCAAATTGGGAAAAAGCGTAAGGGCATTAGTAAATAAAAAATCAACGATGAACAGAAATATGCAGACAAACATCAGACAGTATTTATTTATCAAATTAAAGAAACCTTTTACATGGATACAAACAATTACTCATGGTTTCACTCATACATGGAGCTAGCGCATAAGTGTGAACAGTCTCAACCGGTTTTCTCGACATTTTTATAACAACTCATTTCCGCTCAATACTCATCATAGGTAAAATTATTTATTCTGAAGACTTCGCTGATATTTCCCATTCATAAACTTTATCTGACTGTGTAGGATAAGTAAATAAATTGGTCTTTGTTTTCCAGATCTTTCCCTCAATGGAAATAGATTCTAGTGATTCTGTAGACCCATACATTTTTTTATTTCTACTACACATCCATTCCTTAGAATGGATTATTTTTTGTATTAATTTTGTCATGGCAGTTTGTCATAAATGCTCACATGCAAATACGCAATCACATTTCTACGCGCGCACACATACATACACATGTACTCACGCCCACACCTATGCACATGAACAATTACATAAAAACAAATACAGATATACCCTGACGCATTTAACAAACACGTATATCCACTGATACGGATATTTTATGGCGCTGAAATGGTTATGATGAGGCGCCGTTGAGGCATTTTCAGGGCGCTAAAATAGTTTTGATGAGGCGCCATTGAGGCAACTTATAAGGCCCCGGTCGTTGCGCCTCTAATGGCCCTTGTTGACAAAGTGTGACCGGCCGCTAACGGCCCTCATGTGGCTTCCAGACTAGGGCCCGAATAAAGTTAGGGGAATATTATTGGGGCCCGATCACAGCCCCAACTCAATTTCCGCACGGGGAGCAATTAAGAATTTTATGAATTGAGTCAAAGTTAGCAAATGTGAAGAAACTTTTTTGAATTGGCCTTTGAATGTTTACAAAGAAGCATCCAAATATTGTTATTGTTATTGTTACGATCATTGGAGTCATCAACAAGATCAATAATATTAACAGTGATAACAATGATAATAATGATAATAACGATAATGGTGATAACCACTATAATAATCATGATAATAATATTAATACTAATAAGTGGTAGTAATAATAATAATAATGGAAAATATTAATAACAATATTAAAGATGGATGAAATGTATAACGGATAATAATTATAATCAGGGATTGAATGGATAATGGATAATAATTAAAATAACGCGTGCAATGGACAATGGATACTAATAATAGTAATGGAAAACCATAACGATCATGGTGATGACCACGAGCATAATCATGATAATAATATTGATACTAAAAATAAGTGGTAGTAATAGTACCAGTAGTAGCAATAATAATAATAATTAATAAAAAAAACTGCAGTGAACTGAATTAGTTTTTTAGTTTGAAAAAAAGTGATGTTTTTTTTTTATTTAGGAGAACCGTAAATAACTTATGCATTTTGCGTGAGTAAAATGGTATATTCTGTACGTACTACTATATATATATATATATATATATATATATATATATATATATATATATATATATATATATATATATATATATATATATATATATATATATATATACATATATATATATATGTATGTATATATATAAGGTGTCGCTCAGCTGACTAGTCGCTTGTCCTCGTACGAGGGAGACACGAATTTGTCAAGCAATTCCCGGGGATCTCTCCTCGTGGACCTTTTCTCCAGTCGCTCCCTCTCTTCCTCTATCTTTCTGTTCCTGTCGCTCTCACTCCCCCTGTGAAAACGGCGCGTTGATATGGTGGCTGGTGCGGGTGGACCAAATCGAATTACCACAAAAACCCGCCTCCGTCCGCACCTCGACACTCCCACAACTTTATCCCCGACTATATATATATATATATATTAGGCACGTTCATGATCCCTCTGCTATAAGGGGATTGAAGTATCTTCCGGTATTTGCGGACGTATAACATCTTCCATGCTCGCGATATGTTCTTTTCTCTTTTAGGGCCTTAAATCTGAGTTGAAAAAAACTTCGACCTCTTTTTTTATTGGTTTGAATTATTGGATAGTTTAAATTGTGTATAAACATCACAAGAATGATATACAAAAGAAATTATACGCGAATTGAAAAAAAAATAAAGTTTTTGGTTCGAAACACCATCGAGCACTCTGGAACGTACCAAAGAACCTAGATGGTGAAAGTAGCAATTTGGCGTCGAGGGGGGAGTGACCTTTGGGCGAGGAATTTTTTTTCTGATTTTCTAGATTTTTTTTTAAAGGACAGATTTCTTCACCATTTGCGAGACTTAGGGTATGTTTTATTACTATTTTTGGCTTTTACGTGGTATTTTTTAATTTGATTAATGTTGAAACATGGCGGAGGTATGGCACGGTCTTTTGAACTGCTTTCAAAAACTGGTGTGACGCATAGCTGCACAATTAATCGACCGCTTCTAATGTAATTTGGTATAAATCTATTTAACCTTATCGTCCAAAACATGACTAAATGTTTTGGAGAATTGAAGAAAAAAAAGTATTTTTTTATTGCAAAATGTAGCCATTTTTTTTCGGAAAATTCAATCTTTTGGTTTCAAAGCGTACCGTTTAATCGATTTTCAACATTTCTCACTTTTTCTTGGGTCATATTCTGCGTACGAGTGGCAATGAAAGAAAAGTCCCGTTTAGAAGACCGTGGCGTACCTCGGCCATTTAGAAAGATCAATGGAAAATATACCATGTAATAGCCAAAAGTAGTAATAAAACATCCGCTAAGTCTAAAAAATGTTGAAGAAATCTTGCCTTAACCCTTCCTTGACACAGTTATATTTGGCCACGGCTTTGACACACTGGGTCAATTTGACCCAGATAGTATTTCATCCACGCGTTTAACAAACCTTCGGTCGGTTTTTATTGAAAAAAAATCCGGGATACACTTTAAACATTTCTTCATATGTCTGCATAATGAAAATTCGGAAAATATAAAATTGATCTGTGGTATTCAATGCAATATACAATTGTTGTATTAAAAAATATTTAGAACTTTCAATTTTGGGAAAGTGGGCATTTTATTTCAAATTCGCCCGGGTCAAAATGACCCAATGTGTCAAGGAAGAGTTAAAAAAACATTATGAAAATCAGCAATGTTTTCATCGCCTAAAGGTGTCACTATCAAATGATTTTTTAAAGTAAAACCCTCGATTACAATAAAAATAAAAATAATGGTAGCTCGAAAATGGTTTACTTTAGCATTAAGAATTACTAGGTATTTTATAGCGAAAAACTGACCAAAAAGATGACCAATAACAGTAGCCCTGTATAAATATAAATATATATATATAAACTACTAGTCAAAACTTTTCGGGCACTTCATGCAATTGCCAAACTTTCGATCACTTTGAATAATGCCAAAATTCTTTTAGAATAATATAATTCATTATGTAGAGCTATATATAGTATCTTCAGAAAATAATCAATGAAATGTTCGAATTGTTCGAACATTATTTGCCAATTATACACTGCCGGTCGAGAGATTTTCGAACACTGCAGATAATTGCATAACTTTTGATCACTGGATAATTGCCAAATAATGTTGGAGTAATATCATTCATTTCATTTATTATCTTACAAAGATACTATGTAGCTCTATATAATGAAGTATTTATATTACGCTGCGGCTAGCTGTCCGGTTATCGGACGAATAAGCGTATATTATTCGCCCGGATAGCGGCTCAGTTCACACCGTTCACGCTGTGAAACGCCCCAAACAATCAAACCCAAAGAAAAAAAATCCAAACGAACATAACTAAACAAATAAACGCAAACGAACAACCCAAACAGACCGAAATGAATCACCCTAATATATATATATATATATATATATATATATATTAGGGTGATTCATTTCAGGGTAACTTTTTTTGACCCATCGTGCCCGAAAATCTTTAGTTGGTACCCAAAAACGAAGTTTCGTGAAAGGGGGGTGTTGTCAAAAAATATTTAGAGGTCGCGAGTCAAAATTGAAGGTTTCCCATTTGATCAACATTGAGAAAAATGTTTTTCTCATTATTAGTGTTACCATTCCGCGAATTTTGACATCGCGATATTTTCCAAGTGCGTTCTCATAGGAAATATGATACTTTACAATGAAGTTCATTGAGCCATGTCCGTAAATTCAACCGTTTCAGCGGTATCATTATTTCAAGTGAATATTGTATGAAAATATCTATTCAAACGGCTGTAACGCCTAAGCTATTAGATATATCGAAAAAAATTCAAATGAGAACTATGTAGAGAAAGTAATTTGCTACAAAAAAGTCTTATAAGTCGAGCCCGTAAATTCAATTCTTTCTCAGCTATAGGTGGATGAAGTAAAATAAATAGATTTTTTTGTTAAAAAAAAATCTATTTAATTTACTATATTTCTATTTACTATATCTCTATTACTATATGATCTATTTATAAATAGATTTTTTTTAAACAAAAAGGATCGATTTATTTTACCTCATCCACCTATAGCTGAGAAAGAGTTGAATTTTCGGCCTTGGCTTATAAGACTTTTTTGTAGAAAATTACTTTTTCTACAAAGTTCTCATCTGATTTTTTTTTCGATAGATCTAATAGCTTAGGCGTTACAGCCGTTTGAATAGATATTTTCGCGCAATATTCACTTGAAATAATGATGCCGCTGAAACGGTTGAATTTACGGCCATGGCTCAATGAACTTTATTGTGGAGTATCATATTTCCTATGAGAACCCACTTGGAAAATATCGCGATATCAAAATTCGCGGAATGGTAACACTAATAATGAGAAAAACTTTTTTTTCAATGTTAATCAAATGGGATACCTTCAATTTTGATTCGCGACCTCTAAATATTTTTTGACAACACCCCCCTTTCACGAAAGTTCGTTTTTGGGTACCAACTAAAGGTTTTCGGGCACGATGGGTAAAAAAAAAGTTGCCCTGAAACGAATCACCCTAATATATATACACACACACACACATACGTATATACGAATGAAAATAGCAGTTACGAGGAATACGAACGTCATCAAAGCCGGGGGCTTTTGATGCCCAAAAATATACACGCAGCGCTCGCGAATCGACACACCCCCCTTGCTGGGCTTTCACTTTGCGGCAACGTGCGCGTTCTTCGGAATCCTCGTATACCACCAATCGATCCAGATATATAAATATACATATGTACATAAGAGACCTCGCATATGCGCGTGTGTCCTCTCATTATTCCCCCTCCCGGCCTTGGTGGGAAGATTCCCCATAACTTTTTATTGCCGCAATTATTAATTTCTCCCCGCGTTGGTAATGATGCTGTTTCGCCAAATTTTTTTATGCCTTCTTTCTTTCCGTTCGCTTCTCTTATCGTCTTTTCTTTCCTCGTCGCGGCCCGCATGTGCACGAGACACAAAAATACCAATTACACGACACGGAAGAGCGCGACGGGGATAACCATTCGCCGCTTTTTAACGTGTCCGGACGAATAAAAAGATTACACGGGAATTGCGCGTGTGCACGATAGCCCGTGTGCGCGAATGCCTAAATGCATACATCGCCGGTAAACAAAAAGACACGAGTCCCGGATTTTAAGTCATGCATATACAGGGTGAGAACTGGCAGGTGGCTGTGGGTTTTCTTTTAAATCTCACGCCGAGATTTTGCCATCGCGACGAATATGGATTAATGGTTTTTTTAGTCCACTTTGAAAGATAGTTAATTTTTTTATGAGTATTTTATGCCAGGAAAATCGAGGTTTCTGAAATGAATCAAATTTCCATTTTTGGTTCAGCAGAATGAAGATAACTCAATTCTGAATGTGTCACACTCGTAAAAAACTGTAGAAAGTTTTTTAGGAGTGGTTTTAGAAATGTTTGTTTTAGGAAATAGGAAAAAAGGGGGAAGTTTTTGAAACTATCGTTTTTTCGTTTTCGACGGATTATCAAAATGTATTGGGATGTTGGATGAATTCTTGCTGGTTTTTCGTGAAAATTAATGCTTTGTTTGAAAAAAATCTAGGGACATTGCACAAGGTGCAACTATTTCAAGGCATTGAAAATGTAATCAGACTTTTCGGGTAATAAAAAACAGGTACATGAAAATAATATTAGGTGAAGGAAAAAGTTCATGGCATTTTTCCCAATCGATCTATTGAGTTAAACAAATTTCCCCCTTTTTTCCTATTTCCTAGAAAAACATTCTTAAAAACACTCCTATAAAACATTTTACAGTTTCGTCACGAGTGTTTCATATTCGGAATTGAGTTATCTTCATTCTGCTGAAACAAAAATAGAATTTTCATTTAAGGGAAGATATACACCTAGGAGCCGGCAAAAAGGTCATTTTTGTGATTTTTTTCAAGGAAAACTATTTGAAATTTCGGATTGGGGTTTTAATTATCTAAAAGTATATACATTCACAAATATGTTTAATTTTCTTTATTTAAAAATATCAAAAATATACAAGGATATTGTATGATCCTTGGAGCGGGGTAAAAAAATCTGCGCATACGGTACCCACTGGCGTTTCTTCAAAAATCATCTGAAAAAAAAAACACCAAAAGGATTATTAAATTAGATACTATAATCTAGTACTTGTCATAGCCGATTTTGAAAATATCGATTTATGACGAAATGGCGGACGTTTGAACATAAGTAGTGATTTTTGAGCTAAAAATTAGTTATTATTTTGCCTATAAAACAAAAACTAAGTAACGGAAAATAAAATCCTATGACAAGTACGAGATAATGGTGTATAGAATAACCACAAAAACCTTTAAGGCAATCGGTTGATTGGTTTTCGCGAAATCTCGCGAATAAATTATTAAATTTGTCACCTTACATGGAATCATTGATAGCAGGCCCATAGTGTAGGTCTTCTATGGTCGACGGAATGTAGGTGTAAATGTAGGTATGAATGTCGGTGAACCAGGTGTATATCTCCCCTTAAAAGGAAGGGAACAGTTTTTCTAATAGATCTATAGGGAAAAATGCCGCGAACTTTTTCCTTCACCTAATATGAGTAGGTTTTTATTATTAAAAAAAATATATTGATTCACTGAGCTATAAAATTGGGTTTTTTTGGGTTCGTTTGCGTTTGTCTGTGTGTGTTTGGGTTTCTTTGGTTTGCTTGTATAATAATTGTTATATAATTTTTAAATTTATTTGTAATATAAGTTGTAGTATAATCTTTAAATTGATAAGAAGATTAGAATTGCGTAGGGAGAGGGCATTTTTAAACCAATCACATGCATTCGCAGCTACCCCCACTCTACTACATCACAGAGGAAGTGGAGTAGGGGTAGCGTTAGTTTCATGTGATGACCAGCTAACCGGACCCCTATACCCTGCCTACCTCAACGAACATGTACAATTTTGAAAGCATTTTCGATGCTAAAAAATCATTCCTAATGCATTCAAACGTTTCGAAAAGTTTTGTGTGATTAACTCCTACTGATTCTGCAAGTTCAGCTAGCATCTGACATATGAGTCTTCATGAAGTAATGTCTCAAATTCAACACATCAAAATTATTATTTTTTAAGCCTTTTAGCCGGCGTATTTTAAAATCGTTTTTTCTTGAAACGACTTTTTCAAAATCGGTTACCACGATATCGCAAACATCACTGCACCGATCAACAAGCTTCGGTCACATATTAAGGGGTTAGGCCACAGTAACGGGTATAAAATCATGTGCGAATTTAACCAGTTTTTTCGTTTGAAAAAGTGATTCACTAATAAAATTAATTGCACATCTATTTAGTCCGAATATCAAGTTGATAGAATTTTTTTTTCGACGTACAAAATGGCCGACTACTAATATTTTCTTTTGTAATCTTTTTTTACGGCGCTCCGCGCCGTGACATTTATCATCCACAATTTTTGACTGAGAACAAAAAACAAAAATTCTCGTCAATCTACTTAAGAATATCTAGGGAAGTACGTAGGAAATTAAAAAAATATTGTTTCATTCAGAAGTTGTAGGTATTTGAACTTAAGAAATGAATTTTGAGTGAAAAATTTCGTATAAAACTGCTCATAAAATAATTTTTTTTCGTTTAATCAGAAATTCCGTACGTACTTCTCTGCGAAATGCAATTAGGAACATAACTTTTAAATTTGAAGCAAATCCAGTGGAAATTGTCGAAGTTATTTGTCACGCCAATTGAAAAAAAAGCTGTTTTGAGAAAAACGCGTTTAAAGTTTTACATATAACTTTTTTGTTGGTCAACTCAGAAAGTTGAAGTTGTTCAACTTATGATGATAAAGCACCGTTCTAGCGAAAAAAATGATTTTTAAAAAATTCTACTTCAGCCCTTGAAAAGCAGTGCTTGAAGGAAGGAATTTTTTCTTCGATGGATAGTTTTTTTTTGTATCAACGAAAATAGAACGAAAAATAATACCGTCACTTTGGACTGCAGCCATTTAGAATTAAAGTTGTATCAAATTCTTCGCCCAAGTACTAGATAATTTCATGCAAAAAATAAATGCGTTTGAGTTTTTTATTCCGAACGATTTGTTTCCGAGCAGCGGTGGTCCCCGCGAAGGACGTTTTTCATACAGTGGTCTGCACAAACCATTTTATTTACCACGTTGATAATTTAAAAAAAATACAAACATTGTAAACATTCTTAAAACCGTACCTTCTAATTTGAAACTAAAAAATTGAATACTCGTACATATTTCCCAGAAAAAACTCACGAAAATTCCTCTTTTTTCCGTCCACGATCTACGTGTAACCTAAATCGTATGAAATTCCATTGACGTAACCTTAAATCCATATAACCTCAAATTCAATGAAATTCCATTTATGCACTTTAAATTCATCTTCGATAATTTATCCTCGTTGACGATTCCTCGAATTATCTTCATGCTGCTGTAGGCACTCATTATAGAATTTTCATGTTTTCCCAGAATGCTTAATGCCTTCTGGCATATACTACTCATCCCAAAAATACGTTATATATTTTTTCGAGAAGGACTTTAGAAACCGTCGAAAATTATATTTTTATCAATTGCGCAAAACCCATAAAAACACATGGCCCCTTTTAATTTTCACCCTATATATACAGGGTGCCCTGTTATGGATGGATAATCCTGCAACTGTCGATAGGTCGGATCATGTCCTACTCTATGCTGGAATTTCAGTTTAGTACAAGTCTCACGGTTTTCGAGATTTTTCACTTTATATTATTTTTTTAAAAGAATCATCTACTTTTGGTTTCTCGCATACCACTTCTACAAATTATGTGAATCGACAATAACTGAGTAACTTTTTTAAGTAATTGGCACGATGTGCGCAGTACATTGTTTTTACACCGCAGGCTATCAAAGCCGGATGTTCGACTGGTTAGTATCAAAATTCTGCATAAGATCTTTTTTCATAAAGATTCTATAACATTTCAGGTTAAAAATAAGATTTTTGTAGATAAAACAAATAACCAAGAGCATTAAAAAAACCGGGTAAAAAAAGTTATCATTTGTAGAAGTGGCATGCGCAAAACCAAAAACATGATTTTTATCTCGAAAACCGTAGGACTTTTACTAAACTGAAATTCTAGCATATAGTAGGATATGATCTGACCTATTGACAGTTGCAGGATTATCCATCCATAACAGGTCACCCTGTATATATATATATATATATATATATATATATATATATACATACAGGGTGACCTGTATATATACACACACATGTATATATATATATATATATATATATATATATATATATATATATATATATATATGTGTGTGTGTGTGTGTGTGTATGTATGTATGGATGTATGTATGTATGCATATATATATACACGTACCTCCATTTATCGCATATGCAAGGGCCAGAGCGTGTGCGACGCGAGGACGTGGAAAAAATTGTATTACGCGTATCCGCGCGTCAGTGCGCGGTGGGAAATTACACGAGAGTACCGGTCGTTCCGGCTGGCAAAAGGGCCTCGTGATAAGCGGCTATATTGTAACGAGAGTCTGTTGTTGGACTTCGCAACGCGATATACGAAAACAAACAACAACGAAAAACAAATAAAAGCAGAATATGGAAAATACCAATGGAAAAAAAAATGGAAAAAACAACAACGTAAAAAGAAGTAGAGTCACATTAAGCTGGCACGATAAGGACTGAAAAAAAGGATGAAAAGGGAAGAAGCAGACTTGAACTTATTACGTTATAGATAGATGCAAGCCACCCCCGCAAAGGAAAAATGCCGCGAGCGAAGCAGAGAGGTTTAAGGGGATATGATAGAGATGAAGATACATGTAGATACATAAAGATTTATAGAAAATTATATCATATATAGATATTTATACAGAGAGAGAGAGAGAGAGAGAGAGAGAGAGAGAGAGAGAGAGAGGGCACTCGGCACGAATCCAAAATACCCCGAGGCTGTTTTGGTTCAGGAAAAGCGCGCAAATTCGCCATTTTGTTCTCTCTACTAAATAAAATTCTCCCGGCATTGCACATACCAAGGAGTATTTTTTAGCTACTTTTGTACTTTTTATTTCGTCCATGCTATCGTTGTGCTCGCACATCGGCTTACTCCATTTGAATCCCTGGGCTCTTATCTTTACTTTTACCTTGTTTTCATAATACATGCATAAAGACTCGCCCATTTTTCGGCAAGGAAGAATTTCCGGTCCCGATTGTGCAGCTCGGCCTTCAATAAGGATGCCGAAACATCGCAAAATGTTTCGTACAACACTAATTATGTATCAATATGAATTACCATCACGTATACTTTTTGCTCGCACTTTAAGTAATAATATATAAGTGTTTGGGATTTTAATTAAACGCGAGGACAAGCCTTTAATCGTGGGTTTAATTCTCTGATGAACAATCCAATGGGATCGGCTATCGCGGCGACAAATTCTCGATGGGTCCCCGAGCCTTTGATACCCTCGGAACAATAAACTCTGACAATTTTACGTCAAGCGCCCGTATCGAATTTATTGAATTCAATTTGATAGAAAAATCGAAAAAAAAATCATTAAGGTTCAACGATGGAAACAAAAGATGACCTTGAAATCGAATCCTCGAAGATGTTTAGGATTCTCTCTCGCGGAGCAGGTGCAAGAAGAGGAGGAGGGAGAGAGAAAGAAAGAGAGAGTGAGTGAGAGAGAGAGATTTGGTTTAAGGGGGAGATCTTTTTTTAACGTAAAGAAGAGCTTATGGTCGCAAATGAACTCCACGAGGAAGCTGAAGGACTACTTTATGGTCCCGAAATTGCAGTTTGTTTGGGTTTATGTGAACCTAAACTTCCTTAAAAATGATTTTTAAAAACTACTTTTTCACCAAGAAATTCAACAGTACAAATTTGTTGAAAAAAAATACATGACATGACATTTTTCCAACACGTACAATTTTCCGAATTTTCCAACACGTACAATTTTCCGAATTTTCCTTTTTATTTGGATTTTTGAGGTCCACAAAGAGCATATGAGTCTTAAAAATCGAAAACTTCTCCACGCTGATGTTTCACATCAATGCACCAGGCGCTAGGATGTACGCCGTGGAGTAACTCAGGCGGCAACTGTCTCTGAAGCAAGTGTCGTACAAACGTCAAATTTTAGTATTAAGGAATTTTTTTTTTTTTTTAATAGAAGATTCAATAATTTGTACATCAAGGTCTAATTATGTACAATAAATAGTTTTGACACAGATTTTTTTTTAGTTCGCTCATTTTTGGCTGCCTTAAGGGATCTCCCCCTTAAAGCCCGAGAACTCGTGGAAGTCGTGCACATAATCAGCAAAAGTCGCGGAACGAATTCACCGAGGTTGTGTGTGCCGCATCGAAACGAACGAAAGGAGAACTCGCAAGGGGGGCAGAAGAGAGGAGGAGAACAACACGTAACGCACCATAAAGTACATACCCTTATATACACACATTTATATATATACACATACGCGCACACACATGTGTGTGTGTGTGTGTGTGTGTGTGTGTGTGTGTGTATACATATACATTGAGGTGTCTTATTGTTAGAGTAAGGCGGCGGAAAGGAAGGAATAGCAAGAAGAGAAGGCAGAAACAAGAAAGGAGCAATCCCCCTCGAGTGTTGCGGGATGTGCAGCTTCGTGTATGGAAGCGAGTAGGATGGCGGGAGGGGGGTGAAGAAATCGTACATTCATCACGAGTTATTAAACAAGGTAACAAAAGGATTCTCTCGTTCTCATTCTCGTGTGTGTGTGTGTAATACACACACACACACACACACACACACACACACACACACACACGCACGCACGCACACACACACACACACACACACACACACACACACACACACACACACACACACACACACACACACACACACACACATATATATATATATATATATATATATATATATATATATATATATATATGGATTTGTGCGAGAGGAGCGCGTAAAAAAGAGGCGGGGAGATAGAATCGCCTAACTAGTATACTCCGGAGCGATGATAGATGGCCCCGAGGATTAAGCGTCGTAACATTAGAGTATGAGAGAGAGAGAGAGAGAAATGCAGATGAACTATGTGTATGTTTGAGTTTATAGATATATAGGTTTGAGTATTTTGTATGTCCTGCTGCTGTTATGTTTCTAAATGCCGACTGTGTGTTTCTATCTAGGAATAGATCTAGGTAGCTACTTATTCCGTTTTCCACATATATATATATATATATATATATATATATATATACATATACATATATTTCAGTATATATACATATACGTACATACATATACACGTTTACACGTGTGTATAGATAGTGTATATAAGTGTATATAAAGTGCTCTCCTTACTCAACGTTATGTAAACGCCTTTTTTTCAAATTTACTTTTCAATGAATGCAATCATATTTATATGAAGGTTCCTTCAAGGACCATTCAGGTCCCAAAGTTGCACATTCGTTTCAAGAAATTTCGAGGACCACCCATAAAAGAGACAGATGTACTAATTGCGGACATTACATTCATATAATGGGTTTGAAATATCGTTTCCCTGTATATATACAGGGCGAAAAGAGACGACCAAAAGGAAAACCTAGATACCTCGTATCAATGCCTATCCGAATCAGCCTCTTGTATATTCTAAGATCTTTTGTGTTTGAGAGAAAAGCATTTTTTTTGCTCTTTTGCGTATGTACTCTCCTCGCTATTTTTTTTACTCTTGTTATCATTATGAAGTGCGCTGTTGAGCAATGAACAAATGGCCAATTGAACAGTAACGTAAATGCCTTAGATTTTCATCGAAAGCTTGCTAAATAGGATTGAGAGAATCAGTCACTAAAGTTCAGATGATAAAAAAGAATACTTGTACCGGGCGAAATGACTCCAAATTGCTTTTGAGGGCTTACACTTAGGGGAAGTCCGGGTAAAGCGAATACCTCGGGCAAAGCGAATACTCGCCATCGCTTTTGCCGATCGCTACGTTACTATAGCAGCATTCGCCCGTCGCCGTGTCGCGCGCCGTCCAGGAGACGACGATTTGTGTTTTTGCTTGAAAAATATTAATCCATCAAGTTAAGTATTTTGCTAATAACAACAAAGTTATTGCTTTATCGACCTTTGTTCTTGGGTGGTTACAATGTATGTTTATGGAGCTGTGTACACAGTGTAGAACGTGAGACCCAAGCAATAGTTTTTATTTGACCGGTGATAACCTTAGAAGTGAGCACGTGGGGCAAAGCGAATAGGGCAAAGTAAATACCGTGTTCACTTTGCCCGGTGATCGTGAAGAATTTCATTATATATAATAATCTGCATATTTCGTTTCAGATGGTGAATAAATACAACAAAAAAACGACGCAAGGTTCTTCGAAGACTGACGTCATGCAAACAGCAATAAATTTATGTAAAACTGGAGAATCCATAAAAGGAACAGCCAAAAAGTACGAGTTAGCATATGCTATCTTATACAGGTACGTTACTTACTTAACTTACGTTTCAAAAGATTTATTTGCTGTTATCCACTTTGCCCTCATGCCGTGTTCACTTTACCCGGGGCCTCGGGCAAAGTGGATACTTTGACTTTTTCTGGTTATTTGATTTGTAGCAATTAATTAAACTAGATTAAGGAAAATCGTTAACGCGTTTCGAAAGTTGATTGAAGAGTAATCTCCGATAATTGTTTAAATTTTTTCTATTATACATTATCGGCAATATTTATGGAAAGCTTGAGGTGTTCACTTTGCCCGGACCTCCCCTAGTTATAGTTTTTGAGAATTTGGGTTTTTTTATTGTCAACGATATTCTCTGCAAAATTCTACTCGATCCTATTAAAATTAAGGGCGTTTATAGGTAGGTTCCACGAACCAGCGAACTTTAAACGCGTTTTTCTCCAAAATACTTTTTCACGATCGGTGACCACAATATTCCAACAATCACTGCAACGATCGACTCCAAACCTTACAAGCTTCTTCTACATATTTAAAGGCAGTACTTGGAGGAAGGAATTTTCTTTATTGATGCATCGTTTTTATTTTATCAACGAAAATAGAGCGTTTTTTTCACCGAAAATCGATACTTTCACTTTGGACTGCGCACATTTTTTCAAAAATCATCATTTTATCAAATCCTGCGTCCAAGCACTAGATAATTTCATGCAAAAACTAAATGCGTTTGATTTTTTTTTTAATTTCGAATGATTTGTTTCCGAGCAGCAGTGGTCACCGGGAAGAACGTTTTGCAAACAGCGATCTGCACAAATTATTGTATCTACCAGATTTATAAATATTTTCCGATATAAAAATTGTAAAAAATCCGTAAGGACAAGATCAACATAACCTCACAAATTTCCGTACATAGTTTTCCCTGAGATGGTCAAGTATTTTAGGAAAGAAAGCATTAGGCTCTGTGGAATTCGCTGACGCACAGCTTGACGGTTTTATTTGGCCCAAAATATTGTCCGTCTTTGAGATATCTGAGTTTGAAAATTTAAGCTGTCTCTCTCGCACTTTAAGCCACGTGGTACTCATGGCCTCTACTTCGCCATGAAAACATACTCTTCCCGTTTACCTCCCGCGATTTGAGGACCTGTTTTCGCGGAGCTGCAACGGCCGCCATTTTAGATTTTTTTTCAATTTTTTTTAACGTTCTGTATATCATGAATAAAAGCAAGAAAAAACCGCACTCCAAAAGCTTTACTCGTTTCCTTAAAAAAAAAATAAAATGTAAACACCTGTCATATGGCACTCCAAGGACAAAGTCTCCGTTAATCTTGGATATTCGTTTGTGCCAAAATGTTCCTACCTAATCAAATACTAACTCATGAATACTGATTGTTCGACAATAATTGCAAAGTTAAAAAATTAACGTTTTGTTTTATTTTATATGAAAATAGTCTCCTAGCATCAGATATAGGAAAAATGGAGTTTGGGCCCGTATATCGGATATCCAATTATAGGCAACCCTTTTGAAAAACATGATTTCTGTCGTTTTTTGTAAAAAAAAAATTCAAACGTAATGCGTAAAATAATGATTAGCATCTTGTTGCATTTGACAAGTAGATCATAAAATCGTAAAATTTGAAGGTCTTAGCAATATTTTTACCTTTTTTTTTTCAATTTCAAACAAAAGTATCCGATACGTGGTGCCTCTCACCCACGTACGTAAAAGGCGACAAAAATAGAAACCTATGCTACAAGCAAACGCGGAACAAAAAAAAGATGGTTATTTTCTCGAAAACCAAAAAAGATTGTCGAACATACATGGGGGTGATACCGACAGATAGGAGGCTTCTAGATTTGTCCTTTGGATGTCACTTTTGGGGCCAGCCTGTATTGAGGGAAAGGATATTTCGATAAATATGATGCTTGCATATACATGGTGGATCAATAACTATTAGTACCTTGGATATCTCCGAAACTATAAGGTTCACAGAAATATTTGCTGAAATGAAATTGGACAGTACGAAAGGAGCCATCCGATAGCGATAATAGTTTTTTCCTGGTGGAGATGCTTCGGACATTAAAGGTCCACTCCGTTTTTTTAAATGGATCGGTATGAAGGTCATTGAACGTCATAGAAAGTACAGAAAGGCGATAATACTTACAGTTTCGGTAGTAAATAAATTACGATTAATTAAGTCGTAATTTAATTAATTACGATTTAATTGGCACGATATGCGTAGTAAATTTGGTAATTCTTGAGATAAGTGACTTTTTCGAAAAAAATGAGCCTACCATTTTTTTTCGCTATTTTCTCATTTCTTGGGTTATAAATGATGATATTCCGTCGGGGGAAGCTGACATTCACCCCCCGCCCCATGAAAAGTTATGGGGTTGTTAAGTCCGCGGAAACACGTCATAAAATAGGGAATTTTCGAACATTTTGACGCCTATATTGGGTTCGTTTGGGTTTTTGAAAAATTCGAAAACATTTTCAACGATTTTTTGCTCGTAAAAAAATTGTTAATGAAACACCTCAGCTTCCCCCGACTGGATATCATCATTTATAAACCAAAAAATAATAAAAATAAGAAAATAGCAACAAAAAAATTTCGGAAAAGTTACTTATCTGAAGAATTACCGTACATTTTTTTACACAGCAGGCGATCAGTCAGCTCTTCGAATTGGTTCGTATAAAAATTCTGCTAACATATTTTCCATACAGTCTTCTTAACATTTAATGTTAAAAAGAAGACTTTCCTAGATACAACAAATAACCGGAGGATTTTGAAAAAAATCGGGTGAAAAAGTTATCATTTGTGGAAATGACATGCGAAAAATCAAAAGCAGATTATTTTTATCTCGAAAACCATGGGCCTTTTACTAAACTGAAATTCCAGCATATAGTAGGACATGATCTGACCTATCGACAGTTGCAGGATAATCCATTCTTAACAGGACACTTTGTATATATATTCGAGCATCACAATTTACAATCAAAAGTGTTTAATTATATCAATTGAATTCTGATCACACGTAAATCGAAGCGCAACACGTACCTTGTCCAGCCGGGAAGAATGGCATCAACGTGTTTGGATGTACAAGTTGCGATGACATACATAACATTATCCTACATATGTTAAATTTACCCGACATATATAAAATGATAAGCTTCGCGTGGAAAAATATATTTTTATGGTGCTCTTGTACTTAATTTTATTGCATCGTCAAGCAACGTTGGTCGGCCGATCATCGTTGCATATTATATGGAGCGCAAGTTATTATTCGTCATTCGCTTCCTTATCGGATCTGGACACAATTGTCTTTTGCCACAATCTTTCGTACGTTTTTTCGAGGCTCTCTCCAACGCACGGTAGTCCAGGTTGGAGGAGAAAAATGTATACGATAAGGCGTGGGAAAAGAGAGAATGGAGAGAGAGAGAGAGAGAGAGAGAGAGAGAGAGAGAGAGAGAGAAGGGACAATGAGGCGAGGAAGAGAGAAAATGTACGAGAGGAAAAAAGGTACAAATAGAGTTTAACGATAAAAAGAAATTAAATGGATTATCCGCTCGCTATGCGACCACGGTTGGCAAGTATCCTCGCTACTTTTGCCAAAATTTCTCCCCCTCTTTTGCCATTCCGTTTTTTTTTTGTTTTGTCTTCACCATTTGTCACCACACAGCTAACGCTGTTTATGTCTTTTTCCAAATAGCACGAATGGGGGCCAAAACGCCCACCGCACACATTAATTCTGGCTTTTATTTCTTCCGTTTCCCCTTCCACATTTTTCCGATCTGGACCGTGCAAAATCTCATCCATTTAAAATTGTTCAAACAGTCTAACCCCCTGCAAGCCCGGACTTTCACATTTTTTGACAACGATAAAATCGTTACTTTTTTTCTGCCACCCAAAATTTTGCCAAACAAATTTCTCCGTTTTACAATAATTATGCATGATTTTCGTAAATTCAATTTCTTGCGAATACGAAGTTTTCGATTGCCCTCGCTCATTGAAAGTGACGCTAATTTTGCAACCTTGTGCGCGATTTTAAGGATATTGATTTTGGGAATATTTTTATCGGCATGATTCGCATGACGTACATAAAAGCTGAGGGCAAGTGCGAGTGTGCAAAGTGCGAGGGGCGAAAGCTCTTGAAAGTTGGGCAACTTTAGCGCCGTCAGTCAAGCACCCCCGCAACCGCGAAACAGTTGAATACCAGGGTCATTATATATATATATATATATATATATATATATATAAAGGCGCTAGTATGAGTCCACCGTCGAAAAAGGGTTGAACTCGCATGATATGAAGCTGCGATTTTTTTACTTCCGTCATTCTCCGTCTATGTTTTGCATAGGTCCTAATAGCCTCCATATTTTTATAGTTGGCCCTAGCTCCAACGCTATTGATCCTGGAGGTCCGTACTGAATCTTTCGCCAGCAAAATAAAAGCAAAAACCGGGACGTATTGATGTAGACTACTGTGGCTATATTTAATGTCTAGTTTTAACTTTTGAAATGTTGGGAGTTGTAATACAAAAGATCAATTATTCGAGTGTTGGCATGCGATTAGCAATTACGTCGATCGTTAGAATGAACTACGTACAGCGGAAATAAATGAATATTGAAATATTGATTATTTTTATTAGTGCAATGAATTTTGATTATCTATTAAGATTGTCAAGTTTCAAGAGTTTTTTTTAGATACTAGATATGTAGAAATATTCAATAAATGTATGCAATTTTCTCGTATAGTTAGGAAAATAGCGAGGCCAATTTGAAATCTTTTTTTCTTTTATTTTCCTTTTCTCGAAAGTGTATTGAAGCTCAATCGACATGATTTTGTTGATCATCCTCGTTTAATCGTTGTTTTTTAGGCGAAATTACTCTAGACGTTGAAGGTGGTGTAGTAATCTTGAAATTTTAAGAAAAAAAATCGATTTTTTTGCATTTTATTACAGTAAATACTTTTAAGAATATGTCCTCAAAAGGAAATTTCGAAATTCCTAATATTGAAACAAAAAATGAGACCAGAACAGAATCGACTGGTCGGAGCTACGACGTGGATAGTTTTTCTCACGTTCTTAGCTTCTAAGGAAGCTAGAGCAGCTCGCAAGGAAGAACGAGCCTCAGAAAATCATCATTTAGCGTTCGAGGAAAGTACACTTTACGAGGCAGGAATGGCCGATTAATATAACGTATTACCGGAAGCGACTACCGTCAGGACACTCCAGATGAGACCAGAGTTGACCTTGGCATTTAAAATGTAAAGAATAAGAACGGTAATAATGTTACATCCGTACCCACGAAAATCGTTACAATCGTACCCACCGAAGGGGTACGATTGCCCTTCGGCAGTAATACTATCCCAGCGACCAAGAAACGCAGCCTACAAATACACAGTCGCTTGATGACTAAACATCGAAATTCAATAATTATTCGGAAAATCAGCCAATAATTATATCAACGAAGTAATATCCAAAAGAAATTAATCAAAAATACTTACTTTTGAACGAAAAAAAAACTCAATGGACCCTCTGCGATCGTCAGTTTTGCAGGACGTGGCGCGTAGCACTGCCAGGCGTGTCGAGACTTCCAAGACGCACGTCTTTCCCGTTGTACCCCTCTCCGCACCACTTAGAGTTTCATGAATATTCGCAGTGTTTCAACCGTACCCAGTCTACCCTACTCTATGTTCGCCACAACAAAAAGGCGGGCATTTCAAAATGTCAGATCATTTTGAGACACCCTTTACTTAAAAAAAATGTTTGCCTAAATTAAATAGGGCGAAAAATGAATTTTTTCGAGACAGTCCCCATTCAAAACAAGTTTCGCTTTGGTACCTGCCATAATGACATTCTGAATGCTAAGAAAATTGGTTTTATTTCTGTTTCACATGACCGGAAGCTTTGGAATCATGTCCATCACTTCAACTTTTTTTTTTCACGCGCATAGTAAGCGGCCAATCTTTCCAATTTTTGCACACATTTTTTTCGTCGGTTTTTGAAATATCAATAAAAATGCTGTACCAAAATGGAGGCTAAAAATACCAGGTGTAGAAGTATGAAATCGGATTTTTTTTTGTAAAAGTTACACGTCTGTTGTTTGAAAATGATAAAAAATATTTTATTCAAAATAATCCCCATTGCTATTTGTACATTTTTCCCACCTCTCCCGCAGTTTATGAATGCCACGCCAAAAAAACAGTTCTTCTTTTGAAGCGAACCAGTTGTCGAGCCATTTTCGTACATTTTCATACGAATTGAGGCAGTAGTCTGCTTTAGAAGCCAAAAAAAGCGTTTTTTCAGCAATTTTTTTGAAAGAGAAGGAAATGATTGCGGTAAACGAAATTTTGAGACGATAGTGTATTATATTCAAGCTTTAAAAAGCAATTTTTATTATTAAAAAATATTGAAATTTTTCAAAGTTGTAACGATTTTTCTGGGGCGCCTGGAGTCTGCACTTGTAAATCGGTGCCGGTGATGGAGGTCGTGCGATGCATCTGAAACAGTCGAACCAATTTTTTTTTAGTTTTTATAAGTTCCTTCTCTATATGAACTAAAAAAATACCGAAGAAATGATAAAATTCCAAATTTTTTCGAAGTTTGAAAAAAAAATTCACTTTTTTGAAAAAAAAAATTCACTTTAAGTTGCAAAACAAGTAATTTAAATAGTACTTTTGTCCAACTTTTTTAGTTCAAATAGAAGATAATTTAATACTGAAGCTAGATCACTGTGATTTTTTTCGATCGGACATATATTGTTTTTGCTATCGCCGGCACCGTTTTCTAAAACTTGTGAAAATGAAAACTCGAGAAAACGGGCTTTAAAGTTTTCGGTCCAAAAAAATATAAGTTTTTGGATACTTACACTAATTAGATGTTAATCAGCTATCCCCGGGCCACACAATAATCCTTCCTCTTCTTCAAATCGATTTTTTGAAGCCTGTAAAGCAGACTACTGCCTTGAAGCGTTGTTTAGCGAGAGCGTGTCTGGAGAATAAGCTGCATGCGCTAGTATTTCCCAACTGAACGCCTCGATCGTTTCCCTGACCCGTTTTGCTGTGTGTGATGGAGCATTATCATGGAGCGAAATTACTTTGTGTTGCCTTTTTCCATATTCCGGTCTTTCAAACGAATGGAGACGGCTTTCTGCGTCACATTCAATTGATCCGCGAGTTCTTGTTGACTTTGAGTATCATCTTTATCCAATAAGCCTTGCAATTCGTTGTCTGCGAACTTTTTCGGTGGTTTCCCACGCTCTTCGTTTCTCACGTAAAAATCACCACTTGTGAATTTTTTTCAACACTCGAAACACTGTGTTCTACCAAGAGCATGTTCACCGTAAGCTTCGACAAGCATTCGATGCGATTCTGCAGCAGTTTTCTTCAAGCGATAACAGAAAACCAATGCTGTCCGAAAATCGTAGTTCGTAGGCACAAAACTCGACATGTTTAAGGCTATAGAAAAATATACCGGTGCAGGGACCTTGGGTTGTTGTGTGTTGAAAATCTTCGTCAGCTGTTAGAGGGAAATGATGGCGCTGCAGAAGCGGCCTTGCGGTCCCTAAACTGATGGCTAGCACCATATAAAGGGAAATTCCGGTTTCATACTTCTACACCTGGTATATGAATATTTTTTTTCTCTATCAAGCATGAAAAAACGCCTGAACTTTAGGCCTCAAGACTAGGACACTCCGGTAAGCCAAACATTAGCGAGAATCGTTTGTCACGGGTGCCCCGAGAAGGAGGGGAGGAAAACCACCAAAAAAGTATATTTAATTCACTCGAAGATCGATAACAAAGATGTCCATTATTCCCAACTCACTCGATCCTCGTGCAACCTCAATGGTCGTTTCCGGTCTGCAGGTTCAAATTTGCAGACCGGAAACGTCAAAAAAAAAAGATCGCCGCGGGCGTCGCGAATAGATGAGAACCGCGGGTGGCGGGAAGGGGGGGGGGCTGTTCCCAAAGAGGATCGAGGCCGACCGTTGGTTGGCCAGGATTAATCGAGTTTCGATAAATTTCGTTGAAGCGAAATCGCGAAAGGGGATAAAAAGCATCGAGCCGCGGAGGACACACGAGTCGGGGGTTGCGAAGAGGCTGCGGGGGCTTTGAGCTCTGTTGGGATTCGCGCGTTATTTCCACGGATCTGTGCATCCGTCCACGGGCCCGTGGAAAAAGGGCCGCGTGGATCGCGTACGATCGTAGGAACGAGGTCCTTCGGAAACTCAGCCCTCTGCGTACAAACGTGCATACGGTGAAAAAATAAAAAAGGAACAAAAAAATGGCCAACCCCCGGTGGAAGTTCGATCGACGCAGCGCGAACAAACGTTGCTCGATTTCGTGTGTCCGACTCGTCGAGCCACCCCCGACGGCTGTCCTCTCACTCTCTCCCTTTGGATCGTCGCGCCATACCTGAAACATCAATTAAAATTCGCTCGCGCGACGCCGGAGTGCTCTCGGTGGTCTATTCTCTCTCTGTGCACGGTACGTTGCTATATATATATATATATATATATATATATATATATATATATATATATACACATGCTACCCCTGTGCTTTTTTCCTGCTGCTTGTCTCGATTCGATCCCTACTGCACACACATATACAGGGTGCCCCTCTTATCTCTGCCACCCGAAATAACTCGGTAACTATCGAAGACAAAAAAATGTTCCAGACAAAAGTTGTACGGTGTTATGGGGCCCATCAAATGCGACCAATTGTAAACAACAGTGAAGGTCACCTCCACTTTTTTAACCGGCATGGTACATTTTTTTCTACCATTTTGTGGAGCACCTCAAGCCGCATAAAAAGCATTAGAGGGTCAAAGTCGTTCAACGTCATTCAAGGTCAGGGGTGTAGTTCTGAAAAGCCCATACCGCTTTTTCTTTAAAATGTTGTTTACTTACGTATTTTGACTCGCTGAACACGGATATTGTTACGTCCCTGTGAGCTTATAGAATCTTTGAGAGGACGCAGCACGGTGTTGACTTCGCTTTCGGGTCAAGACAATTAAGTCCTTTACCCAGGGACGGAAGTCACGTCTTTGATATGGGAAGAATGACGGTTGGATAATGCGTTGGTCTTGAGGAAGATCGAATAATACAAAAGTTTTGCATAAATGCTTTGCTTACTCTATTTATTTTCAGATAATGCGCCGTCTGTTCCTCTCGTTCCAATGGTCGTCTAATAATCGCAGTTACAGTTGATTTTATCGGCGGTATTGTTTTGATATTTTGGATTATGGTTGTTACAATTTCTTCATGATTATAATGCTCACATGGGGATTACATGGAGATCAAATAGTTATAATATTAACACGTATGTCGAACGGTTTGTAGTGTTCGCACAATGGTTACGCGAGATTAAATAGTTACAACATTTACACACGATTAGATAGTTGAAATGGTTGCAATGTTCAAGATAACAATATAGTTCTTTGAAGGCAATTCATTACGGCGGTTGTGGTTTAGATTGAGGCTGCATTCGATAATTAAAAATAGATGTTGCAGGCTCTTGAGGTTGAAAGGTACGGTGGTGATGCAAGGGTTTAGATTTGGTAATTTGAACACTTCGTGATGGGCTGAGACTTCTTTTGAGGAGAGTCTTTGACCGATATTGGAAGTCGAATTGCGACTGGACAATACGTACAGTGAACCTTGCTGGATTTCAACTGGTAGATCTCGGTGACGGTACCTTTAGTCGTAAGGTTGAGACTGAGACTCCGACTGCTGGACTGGTACCACTTCGATGACTGCTGCGACTGGCTGCTTGTTCACGACGACTTGGTCTTCGGACTTGATGGCGAGATTGAGACTGATTGGCGTAACGTTAGCCGCGAGATTGAAGTTGAGACTGCACACTTTGAAACTTTGACTGAGACTGGTCGATTGAGATTGAGAGTGAGACCTCGACCATGAGGTCGAGATGGAGACTGAGACTTTGACCGTGACTGATTGATGCGTAGCTCCGGCCACGGGGCTGAAGTTGAGACAAGACTGAACGCGTTGAAACTTTGCTGTGTTCCCGGTCCTTCCTTTTATACCCCTTTTTCGGGGGTGGTCTTTTCTCGAAAGACTTCCACGTGTCGAAAATCTTGGGTGACTTTCCCTCTCTATTCCCTTTGTTGGGGTGGCCTTCGCTGAAGTCTTCGGTAATTTCACTAAGAGGTTCTCCTCGTGTCGGCGATCCCGGTCGATCTTCGCGTTCTTGGTAGGGATTTTAGGGGGTGCGTGTGTATGATTCAGACGTGGCTGTCTCGTGGCGGTACGCGTGGCGGATATGGCTTGAATTCCCGATTATATGATCCTTGGATGCTGGTCCAAGTGAGTCGGTGGAGGCCTTGGTTTTTAACGACAGAAGTCGCCTTTTCGGCGCCGACAGCTTTTATATAGAATGTTCGGATGCCTTTTGTAGGTATGAGCTGGACACCAATATCAGATATAATTTCGTTCCCTGGTTCACTTAGCTGGTTTCCGTTTACGAGGTGCCTTGAGTTTTTATAACGAGCGTGCCTTTTCGGTGCTGTTTGTTCTTAAATAGAACATTCGGGTGCCTCTTGTAGGCTTGGGCGCGTTCTGTAGGCGACAGTCTTTGGCGGGGTGGTTTGGTCAATCGATGGGGTGACTGAAGTTGATTTCCTAGTGGCGTGATGGTCCAGGAATAATTTAGAGTACGGTTGGGGTGGCGCGTATCGCATGTAGGTTTGGCGCCGGTGGTACAAATCGTGGTGGCCTGGTAATTCTTGGAGTGCCTTTCGTCACTACGAGAAAGGGTTTCTTTTCCCTGCCCGATATTCTTATATCGTATTGATTCATTGGAATTTGTGGAGTGGGTGCGATGAAGCGGGTCATGACGTAACAATATGATAATTGAAATTGGCGCGAATTTGATTTTCAAGACAAAAACTGAAAGAAACGGTTTTTTGTAGTTTTTTATTTTATTTTAACAAATGTTGATCGTAGAAGAAAATGTCTTTTACAAAAGTTGTAGCCCACCAAAAGACTGATAATTTATGTTCCATACAAATTTTGTCTCAAATCATTATTTTCCAAGAAAATGGAATAATACTCCATTAAGTATACTTTGCTAAACTCTATTAGTTTCGATGTTATCCAAGGTGCCCAACACACCCACCCCAATGTTCTACGCACCCCACGGTTGTCCGCACCCATCTGAGGTGCCCGCCGCCCACCCCAGTGTTCTACGGATCCCTCAATTCCACGCACCCATCTGAACTGCCCCCCGCTCACCACAATGTTCTACGAACCCCACGAGTCGACGCACCCATCCAAGGTGCCCAACAAACCCACCCCAGTGTTCTACGCACCCCGCGATTCCACGTACCCATCCGAGGTGCCCTCCGCCCACCCCAGTGTGTTCTGTGCACCCCGCGATTCCACACATCCATCCGAGGTGCCCTGCGCCCACCCCAGTGAACTACACACCCCACGATTCAACATACCCGAGTTTGTTCGGGTTTGTTTTGATTGCTGTTTGTGTTTGTTTTATTTGAGTTTATTTGGGCTTATATGCAGTAAAGTGCGGAAGTAGATAATATCGAAATTAATGGAGGTTAGCAAAATATACTTATTGGAGTATTATCCCATTTTCTTGGAAAATAATGATTTAAGACAAAATTTGCATAGAACATGAATTATCAGTCTTTTGATGGGCTACAACTTTCGTACAAGACATTTCCCTCTACGACCAACATTTGTTAAAAGAAAATTAAAAAACTACAAAAAACTATTTTTTTTGTTTTTATCTTGAAAAACAAATTTACGCCAATTTTAATTTTCATATTCGTGTTCAGCGGGTCAAAAAACATAAGTATACAAAATATCTCGAATCACTACCAAATATTTGGTAGTGATCCGAGATATCTAGATTTGTATTTCGTTTTAATAGTTGAATGACCTTGAACGACTTTGACTACCAAATGTTTTTTATGCGGCTTGAGCTACTCCACAAGATAGTTGAAAAAAATGTACCATTCCATTTAAAAAAGTGGAGGTGACCTTCACTGTGCGTCAGCGCCTCTATCGAAGTAAGAAAAATTGGTCGCATTTGATGGCCCCCTTCACACCGTACAAGTTTTGTCTGGAACATTTTATTGTGACGTAGATAATTACCGAGTTATTTCGGGCGGCAGAGATGAGAGGGACACCCTGTATATGTAGGGTGAACCGAAAAGTGAGACATCCGAAGGAAAATCTAGATGCCTCTTATCAATACCTATCCCAATCACCCCCATGGATGTTCTACGATCTTTTTTGCTTTTCGAGAAAACATTTTTTTTGTTTATGTAGTTTTCTTGTAATTTTGTTATTTATACTATCGTTATAAAGTGCTCTGTTCGGTAATGAATGAATGATCAACTGAACACTAACTAATGCCATACTGGAATCACATACATCACTTAAGGGGGGCGGGGGGTGAATATAATTCGTTACAAAAAAGTATATTTACGATAATTTTTTTGACGAAACAGTTAATATATATTTATTCATGTAATTCGTAGAAAATATAAGGACACTTGAAGAATATTCTGTAAAATTTTCATTATTAATTATTCAGAAATGAGCCATTGACTGCAAATCTTTGCAGACGCCTAAAAGTAAGTTACATTGCGGTGAACCGCATAACTCATCACTGGATCATGTGAAATAAAAAAACCAAAAAGATTTCATTAGTTGATAAGTTCCTTAAGGTAACGCGGTAGGGTCTTCTTTTTATTTTTTTATTTTTGGTTACACTTAGAAGTAAAAATACCGATTGTTCATTTGAAAAATCGGAAGTTTTGTTATTGTAAAATAAGTTAAAATTATAAAAAAAATGTAAAACTCGACAGCGTTACCTCGTAATTGATGTGCAGAAAGAGTGTAAAATTGCAAAAGGATCGGTGCAGTAGATTTTAAACTAAAGAGTTCACCGACTTTGAAAATGCCAAGTGTGAAAAAAACGCGTTTAAAAGTTTCAAAGATTTCTACACTGGAAAATAAAAAAAATTAAACATAAATAAACGAGCGTTTTTTTCCATATACTTATACAGAATCATCGATGTCAGGCCCACGAAGTATTCATATGACACCACTTAATAAAAAAACGCAAAAAAAACCTCCCCTATAGGGGGGAGTACCTTAAGTGTGTACCTTAAGTACCTATAGGGGACCTTAAGTGCCCGAGCTCGATATTATTAAATCTCATATACCTGATAAACTATTGTAAACTATTATACACGTATTTTTTGGCTGGTATCAAGGCTGGAAACCACTGCTCAAAGAAAGGCGCGGAACCCCATAATTTCATTCTTCTTTCAATACCTACTTCTATAGTGCATTTTTCATCGCTTTACATTGGAAGAATTCGGGTTTTTGTTTCATTCAAATCCATGGACTGCTTGTGGGTGAAACTGCAAAATCACCCTTCGATACGTCTTTCTTTGACAGCTGGTTTCCGTCCTTAAAGCCATTCCAGCCAGACTTTAATCAAAAGTTTAAAAAAAATTTCGGAAATAATCACTCACTAAAGTTCAGATGACAACAAAAAAATACTTATACTAGTCGAAACGTCTCACTATTCAAAAACTTCTAACAAGAAGGTACACATATAAACGAGAAAAAAAAATCTATACTACAGGAAAACTCGGAAAAAATCAAAAGTTTCTTGCTTCTCACGAACTAAAAAAGACCAAAAGATTTTTCTTTTGGACGTCACTTTTCAGGTCACCCTGTATACATGTGGGTGTGTGTATGTGTGTATATATATATATATATATATACACACACACACACACACACACACACACACACACACACACACACACACACACACACACACACACACACACACACACACACACACACACACACACACACACACACACACACACACACATATATATTCCTTCTCCCTCTTCCGTCCATCTCGCTCTGTTTTGCGCGATAGTCCAAGCCTTTTTAATTGGATTCGTGGGAGAGGGTGTGAGGGCCAGCGAACAACGGTGAGAGCAAAGTGAGAGAGAGAGAGAGAGCGCGAGGGGGTAGGAAAGGGAGGGAGAGGAAGAGAGCGGCCGGAATAATGAGTGAGAGATTACGAGGATCGACGTACGAAGAGCGACCGACCGAAGGAGGGTAATCGCGAAAAACCAAAAGGGGAAAATATTCGTACTGTATTAGATGCTCCCGCGTGGCTCGGGGACATGCTGGACGAAGGAAAAAAAGAGAAAAGGTGGAATGAAATAAAGCATGAAAGAGGACGTGTTGGAGGTAGATGAAAGAGAGAAAGAGAGAGAGAGAGAGAGAGAGAGAGAGAGAGAGAGAGAGAGAGATATGTGATCAACACTTCGATATACTCGACCAGTTAATGATCATGTGGGAAATAAAACTCTGATCAGCGAAGGATAATTGTAATCCGGTAAAAAAAATTTCAGTCTAAAATTCGCAACCTCAGGCTTGATGAATCGATCGATCAGATCGCTAATTGAGAAAAGGAATATAAGAGTGTGTGAATTTTTTTTTTCAAGATTATTGTATGAAATTTACGATGTAAAAGTGCAAATTGGTAGCCTCAGGGTTGATTAATTCATCGAGGACCTTGCTATTGCTCGCAAAAGGATCGCGAAATATCTCTAATTCCGTAAATATATATATATTTATATATTTGGGAAAACTCATTTTTAAGACATCTGCCTTCGAAGATCGTCCTCACGGTAGTCCTCATTGTCCCAATATTCAACGCTGCGTAAACCGTTATGTCCTCGAAATCTCCGTTACATAAATATGAGCATATTTGTATGAAAGTCCCGACCAAAGACCCAATGCTTTGCTTAAAAACAATTTAAGGCCTGACTATAAAACGTGCTGATAACCAACATTACGTAGATGTAGCAGGTTAAAAATGTCCTTTATCTATACACACACACACACATATATATACATATATGCAGGCGAGAGTATCAACATTCAACGCGAAACACTGGTTAATTATGTATTCAATAAATCTTAAATGCATTGAAATGAATTCAAATTGCAGATTAATATTTAACGGATAGCGCTAATTGGCCGCGCAATTATACGACGTTAATTAAACATTAGGTGGGCGGTTGTCGGGACACGATGGCGCTTTGACCCCCTGCAGCCTCTCCTTTGCACTATTGTTACGCCATCTAGCGTTCTCGTGGCGTCGAGTACCGTTTCGAGGATGCGTACAGTCGCGCCATCTACGAGCGGGAAAATGCACAGGGCTTACAGGTTTCGAAAGGTCATCGACCGACTCCAGCTTCCTTTTTTACCATCTGACGGTAATGATTATAAGAAAAATTGTGGGAAGATGTGGAAAATGTAAAGATTCGATTATGATGTTACTTTATTTTGAGTAGAAGAGGTAATTTTAGCGCCATCTACGAGCGGCTAAATGCACAGGGCTTACAGGTTTCGAAAGGTCATTTACCGACTGCAGTTTCCTTTTTTACCATCTGACAGTAAGAATTAGAAGAAAAACTGTGGGAAGATGTGGAAAGTGTAAAAATTTGATTATAATGTTACTCTATTTTGAGTGGAAGAGGTAATTTTTTGGAAATAGGATACCTTTTATTGCGTTTGTAGAATTTATTGTGTATAAAGAACGCGGGATGGAGGGAAAGAACATTTTGTATGTTCTTTCTTCGCGACCATGACTTGTATCATATTCTGGTACTTGGAGGTAATTTACAGATTCCTGCAATATTGCAATTCCACATTGCAATGTGGAAGATATTTATTCAGCACGTTCACTAATCGATCGTCGATAAGTATGTTTGGGTTTGGAACAATGACGAAGAGTTCGGCGCGGCAGGTAAGGGTGATATTTATCGACGGCCAACCGTACGGTGGGTAAAGAAGATTCATACCTACCGTTGGTTCACGATTCCTACCATACCGCCAAATTACCGACGGCCAACCGTCCGGCAGGTAAGGAAGATCCTCACCTAACGCTGTTCAATATTCCTGCTTTACCGACGAACGGTAAGAGTATACCAAAATCACGGAAAATTGCGTAACAGATGTTTTGTTTTGCACATTGATGACCTGATGTTGTCGTAATCCTAGAATTTGCAGGATTGGGTAAAAACGGCAAACAATCAAGCAGAAGCAAATAAATGCAGGTTTTCGTAAGGAAAAGTCCTTTTTAATACATTCAGCTACGATATAGTTACACAATTCGATACACGGATGAGCTTCTAATGCAGCATACCAAACTTTCGTACATGTATTTTCATAATATCGTTCGACTCCTATGGTCATTGGATTCGCCAAAGTTTTTTTTTACCCTCGACGATTACGAACATTACCATAACGCGACTCTCGTCTCACGATCGCACTCTCGTATACACATTTCGATGCTTCAACATCAGGGGATTGAGAGAAATCCAAAAAAGCCAAACGCGAGTGACGCTCGCGTCGTGCTATTTGATTCTCTCGACGATTTGATATGTTGATGGATCAGGGAAATTCTATAATATAAACAGCTATGAGTGTCCGTTCATCGGATTGGCTCGTTCGTCCATAAATGTAGATTAACTTTACAATGAACCATTTGTGCTCGCATTCGTTCTCATTCATTCTTGATTACAATTAAAATCGTTCACATTTATATTGTTCTCGACACCGATTTTTTTTTTCATTCATCAAAAGTTTTACTCGGTCGATAACTAGAGTTTGACGATCTTCAAAAATCGCCACAAGTACGGAAAACTCCCTAGGTTCACCTTCGTTCCTATACACGCGTTTCCACGCATCGTCGTTCCTTATAAAATATTGTTCACGCGGTTTATAACGAAGTAAAACTTCGTGGCTCGTTAGCTCAATTGCAATTAGTTTTTCCCGCGATAAACACCCATTATACCGACAAATAATATGTACACACTCGAGTCAAATTGTTCCGAGTAAAGCACGAGTCCCACGGCTGATTACAATATCATCCACGAGTCATCACGCGAGGTTAATCGTGGTATTATCATCGCATGGTTGAATTACCATCAGTTGGTAAGTTGAGTTCCGCTTTTACCGACAGCTGTCTTCCTTACCGACGCCGGCTAAGCGCGAGTTGTCCCGGAGCGCGACGACCGTACCGTGAGTCGGTTTTCGATCTCTCGACCGATCGCCCGTGATCATCGCGCAATTTCAAAGGGAGGTCTCTTCCTCCTCCTCCTGGATGAGTTACCTGGGCGTCGGAGGTGGGGGTGGTGGTCATACCGCGCTACCAGCGTAGAAACCTGCCTTACCGGCCAATCCAGCGGCTCGGTTCTTCCTCTTCTCGCACTCCATAGTGCTGAACGTGTTTTGGGCTATCTGCGACTTGCGCTTAGGATTCTGAAGGGTCATACTGCGCTGGCTGGAATTCGAGCTGGAACTGGTCCCCGGCTCCGAGACCCTCAGTATACCCGAGTGTATGGTGCCGAAGTTTTGATACATGAATTGCGGCTGGATCGCCGACACCGAAGGGCTCTGATGCTTCAACGTTATGGGCACCGTTTGACCTGCCAGGCTGTACCGATCATCGTTGTAGCCCAATGGCGCGTCCAACAAGGACTCCACGTTCTTGGTGCCCTGCTGATAATTGGCCAATCGGGGATCCACCGTGACACTCGTCTGCTCGTTCCGGCCGCAAAACTCCACGTAACGAGGCTCCTGGCCAGCCGTCAAAACGTGCTCTTTACCGTCCGTGAAAGCGATCATGTTCTGACGCGAGTCGGAAAGTATCCGGGAATCCATTAGACCCTCCTTGTCCGCGAAGCCGCTCAGCCTCGAGTCCACCACACCCGCGTCAACCTTCTCGACGAAAGCGAAACGCGGATCGGCGATCGGCTGAGAATCTGGATAACACGGAGGCATGTGAGACATGTCGGCCTTGTCCACGTAGCTGATAGCCTGGGGATTCGAGGCGCATATGTCCGGGGCTGATTTGCACAGGAGTGACGTGTCCTCGTCCGCCAATCTTTGAGCTCCCAGAATCACGTCTGTGACAGATCGAACGTCAGGCTTTCAGGCTGTACGAGGCACGTACTTCATTAATTGATCGATGATGAATATTCTTTTTTTTTATGCTACTGATAATGAGCGCGGGGCTGCTGCCGAAAAATTATGGGGGACTACTAGTCTAGAGCCCGGAAAAAGGGTGAATGTCGACAATTTTTTATGGACATCTAGTTGATGGAATGGGAATTCCATTTCGTGGCGTTTATTCTACATATGTTTGAGTATCTTCACCACCCTTTTCACAAGTTTTTGTAACAAAATGCCGGTGCTGAAGCTTGATGAAGCGAGCCATCTTGGTCTGATGTGGTGCCTTGCGGGCGGCAATTTCGCCAATTCTTCACCGCTTGACTTGCATTTTGTTTGGAACCTTGTAACAACATTTAACATCTACCTTCGTAGAGGATTTTTGATAGTGTGAAAAAATTCCTTATCATATTATTTTCGGCGATTTTTTTACGGAGAATAATATTTTTTTCAAGCAGGCACCATTTGATCATAAACCGATATTTCTCGATATCCCTATGTACTTTGAAGGCGAACCTTACCTAGGACTCAATTTATTCTTTAATTTTCGTTCGAGGAAAAAAATTGGAGAACTCTTGCCGGCAGCAGGATACTTATCAGCTGTGATTCACTTCACCCACCTTCAGCGCCGCCATTTTTTCACGAAATCTAGTGAAAAAATTGTAAAGATGCTCGAGGATATGTAGAATAAACGCCACTCCACGCAATTTTCAATCCATCAACTGGGTATTCATGGAAAATTGTCGAAATTCACCACCTTTTTCGGGATCGAGACTGATAGTCCAGTTTGTCGGTTGTTCAGGCTAAATAAATCAAGAAGGCAAATTGTTGACGATTTCTTCGACACTGATTTAGGGGCATCCGAAAATTCTCATATGAAAACAGTTTTTTTTCCAGCTACCAGGCTCGCGCTACCTTAGCGGCAAGTATTTCAACCAGACGAGTTGATGCTATGAGTGTCTCTACATAGGCAGTTCTTCCATGAGCAGCAGAGATCTGCATACAAACTCAATCAAAAGCTGAACGCACGTAGCCACGAACTCTCGACATATTTTACCGCGTGTTATGAGGACAATATTTTCCTACTCTTACGGCAAATACGTCAAATGCAAATCCATTCATCAATCGATTCGCATATTTTGAGGCAATGTATCAGATTGGTAAAAATCCAACGTCCAAGTTCTCTCTCGAACCAGATCGGATTTCTTTTCGTTGAAATTGCTCACACAGCTGTTTCAGGATTCTGCGCTTCCCAATAACTCTTAATTGATTTATCTTTGCCTCGAGTTTAATCCACGGAGTAATTCGATATTGCGTTCTCACCTTTCGTGGGCTGTTCGAACGTTCTGCCCTGAGGGGCTCCGGGAGATTTTTGATGAGCCCGCACCAGATACTCCGAGGACAGGCCCCTCTGCTCGCGAAGTTTTCTCTCCGCACCGGGCACCATCACTCGTACCTTGGATGAAAATTCAAATGACACGTGTATATATATATATATATTAGAGTGATTCGTTTCAGGGTAACTTTTTTTTTCTGACCCATCGTGCCCGAAAACCATTAGTCGGTACCCAAAAACGAAGTTTCGTGAAAGGGAGGTGTTGTCAAAAAATATTTAGAGGTCGCCAATCAAAATTGAAGGTTTCCCATTTGATTAACATTGAAAAAAATGTTTTCCTCATTATTAGTGTTACCATTCCGCGAATTTTGATATCGCGATATTTTCCAAGTGGGTTCTCATAGGAAATATGATACTTTACAATAAAGTTCGTTGAGCCATGTCCGTAAATTCAACCGTTTCAGCGGTATCATTATTCCAAGTGAATATTGTATGAAAATATCTATTCAAACGGCTGTAACGCCTAAGCTATTAGATATATCGAAAAAAATTCAAATGAGAACTATGTAGAGAAAGTAATTTAGTACCAAAAAGTCTTATAAGCCGAGCCCGTAAATTCAACTCTTTCTCAGCTATAGGTGAATGAAGTAAAATAAATGGATTTGTTTTTGTTAAAAAAAAATCTATTTATTTTACTTCATCCACCTATAGCTGAGAAAGAGTTGAATTTTCGCGCGCGGCTTATAAGACTTTTTTGTAGAAAATTACTTTCTCTACAAAGTTCTCATCTGAATTGTTTTCGATGTATCTAATAGCTTAGGCGTTACAGCCGTTTGAATAGATATTTTGCACAGTATTCACTTGAAATAATGATGCCGCTGAAACGGTTGAATTTACGGCCATGGCTCAATGAACTTTATTGTGGAGTATCATATTTCCTATGAGAACCCACTTGGAAAATATCGCGATATCAAAATTCGCGGAATGGTAACACTAATAATGAGAAAAACATTTTTTTAATGTTAATCAAATGGGAAACCTTCAATTTTGATTCGCGACCTCTAAATATTTTTTGACAACACCCCCCTTGCACGAAAGTTCGTTTTTGGGTACCAACTAAAGGTTTTCGGGCATGATGGGTAAAAAAAAGTTGCCCTGAAACGAATCACTCTAATATATATATAGAAATTTAGAAAATTCGTGATTTTGCAGTCTCTCGCTCCCTCTATATATATATACACACACACATATACAGGGTGAGGCACATAAAGTGTTACAGAGCGATAGCACTCAATCAATTGATCATATCCAAAAATGTTTCGGACAAAAGTTTCAGTGTTCGAGAAGGCCGTCATACTGGACCACCCTACTTTAATATCGGTTGAGGCGCTGAAGCTATACCAAGGTCAAGTCCACTTTTTCAAATGGAACCATGTATTTTTTTTCGATGACATTATTACCGATTTTAAGACGAATTCAGCGACCTACAACACAAGGTCATTCTAGTCACGCAAAGTATGAAAATAGTCGAAAAATATCGGAATAATCACTTTTAAAAGATCCACTAACCCTGGTTTGGGTCTACCTACAGAAGATGCTCGAAGTGATGGCCCTCGACTACTAAACACTTGTTTGATCGCCGTTTTCATTTCTTACGATACCAATGTTTCTTATCGGCAGCAAGTATGCATTTTCTGTTGACATATGAGCCAGTCACGCATTACCTTCTAATGTGAGTACATCAGATCGCGAAAATGAACGATTTTCAAGAATCCTTTTGATATGTCGATGGTGCTGGGGGAATGCCGTAAACATTACAGAAACGCCCAAGATTTGCATGCGGCTCGTTATCCGGATAGGCAAAAAAAAATCGCACATGGCTTTTAAGCGATTAGCTGACCGTTTCTGTCGCTTCGGTACAGTGAAACAAACACGTGTCAAACGTCGACCGATTGTTAATGAAAATAATGCGGCTGCTATCTTAGCTTTTGCTGCACTAAATCCCCATGCGAGCAGCAGGCAAATGGAAAGAGAGAGTGGAATTAGTCAGCGATCTGTATTAAGAATCTTACATGAACACAAGTTCCATCGGTATCGTATGTCATTACATCAGGATTTGTACGGCAATGATTTCCTAAATCGCGTCAATTTCTGTAAGTGGATTCGTAGAAAAATGAGCACAGATGTCTCATTTTTGAGTCATGTGCTTTTTTTCTGACGAATCTAACTTCACAAACACGGGAAATGTGAATACGCATAACATGCATTATTGGGCAAATGAGAATCCTCGATGGATGAGAACTGTACCATTTCAACATGCGTGGTCCGTTAATCGTTGGTGCGGCATTGTCGGCGATCACGTCATTGGTCCATATTTTTTTGAAGGTCGCTTGACTGGGTAAGTTTACGCAAACTTCCTGCAAAACGTACTGCCTCAATTACTGGAAGACGTGCCCTTGCATGTTCGCATGAACATGTGGATGCAACACGACGGTGCACCACCCCATTATGCTCTGTGCTCAAGACAAGTGATCAATGAGATTTTTGGTGAAAAGTGGATAGGACGAGGCGGCCCTGTAGCTTGGCCATCTCGTTCGCCAGATCTAACATCACCAGATTACTTTTTATGGGGTTTTGTCAAAGAACGCGTAATGGCGGTAGCACCTACCATGCCTGACGACACAAAAGAAAGAGTACGCCGAGCATGTACCGAAATTACACCACAAATGTTAGTTGAAGTTAGACGGTCTTTTCATCAGCTAATCAACAAGTGATTACAAGTCGAGGGTCATCACTTCGAGCATCTTCTGTAGGTAGACCCAAGCCACAGTTAGTATATAATTTGAAAGTAATTATTTGGATATTTTTCGAATATTTTCATACTTTGCGTGACTAGAATGACCTTGTGCTGTAGGTCGCTGAATTCGTCTTAAAATCGGTAATAATGTCATCGAAAAAAATACGTGGTTCCATTTTAAAAAGTGGAGTTGACCTTGACGTGAAGCTTCAGCACCTAAACCGATAGAAAAATAGGGCGGTCCAGTATGACGGCCTTCTCGAACACTGAAACTTTTGTCTGATATATATCATCATCATCATCATCATCATCATCATCATCATCACCATCATCAAGAATCTTCGTGATTTCGCATTCTCTCTCTCTCTCTCTCTCTCTCTCTCTCTCTCTCTCTCTCTCTCTCTCTCTCGATATATATATATATAAATCACGAAGAGTTTTGAACTCCCCGAGTCATAAATTATCGTACCATGTCCTCTACCGTAGGAAATCGTGCCATATATCCCGAAACGGTTAGAAGGGCGGCTATTTCCGCGAGTATCAGTGCCAAGCCCGACAACTGAAGACACCATCCGTACTGATATTGAGGAAGCCCGTTCTCGTCCGGCTGCAAACTTGAGGATGACGCCAGGCTGTACCTTCTTGGTGATTCAAACGATGCATCCGAGAGGGCAGACGCGAGCACGATCAAACCGCCCCCTAAAGAGAGACCTGAGGAAAAAGCAGACAAATAACCACTAATTACGTATGTCGTCACCTAGGACAAAAGATAAAAAGCACTTTCTCGATTTGACAGCGCCACGTTTTTAATTCGATGATCGAAGATTATCGGGTATCCGGCTCCAATTTCGAAATTAAATATAAACATTTTTTGTTTATCATTAAAAAATATCGTTACTATTAATACTAATCTTCTATTGTTTGATATCAATATGAGCGATTTTATATCATAATGCATACATGAATACCCGAATGAGATTATTATTGATATCAATATTTAATGAAAATGATGTCAGCAAGTGGCACGAAAGAATAAAACATTTTCTCGATTTCACAAGCTTCAACGTTTTCACTTTGAAGATAGAATATTATGAGATCTCAGGTCTAGTTTCTAGTTTCGAAATTAAATATAAATTTTCTTTGTTCAATATTAAACAAAATATATGTAATTACTATTTATATGAATGTTCTATTAAAAAAAATGTTATTGAATATATTTTGTACTAAATAGTTCATAAAAAATGTGTGAAAGAGCACAAAAAAAAAGTTTTCGCAATTTCATACATTTCGTCATTTTTAAGTCAAAGATAAAATATTATGAAAACTCAAGTATTACGATCGAATTTCTAAATTCAATATAAATATTTTATAATTAATATTAATGTGCATATATATACACACATTAATATTAATATTAATATTTTATTCTTTAATATCAAGATAAAAAATGTAATATGATAATTCGTAAGCAAATATCCGAATAAAATAAGTATTAAAATGAATACATAATCATAGTTGTGTCATCAAGGAGCAGAAAAAAAGGTTTACGCAATTCGATATACTTCGTTTATGATTGAATGATCGTTTTTTATTTGAGAAAACATCGTTCTTAATCCAATGTAAATATTTTATGATGCATATTAATATGCATAGATGTGTATATATATATATATATATATATATATATATATATATATATATATATATATATATATATATATATAGAATTTATATAAATATTCATATTCTGTTTTGTAATATTTTATAATATTAATATAAAAAATGTAATATGACAAGGCACAAATAAATATCCGAATAAGATAACCATTCATAAAAACCTTTAATAAAAATGATAAATATTGAATTCGATTTTCGATTTATTTCGATTCTTCTGCAATATCCATAATTTTCTAAATTTTGCCAAGCTCCCTTAATAAGTAGAATAATTCTCGTTTGATTTCTCATGCCAACCAACATCTCGATTCTAAATCATGCCGCGCTCGAATTAAAGCGAAGGGAGAAAAAGCCATAAATCCGTTGATAATCGGGTCCCTCAGCGCCATCCATCCTTTCGTCAATTTATCCATATTTCGTGAGAAGAATTCGCTCGAGAATTTCGAGCCCGTTGTAAAACGGACGGCGAAATTATTCAGTTGCACGAGCGGGGGGGATGTCCACCCTCTATCGCGCTCTTAATTTCTCTTTTTTTTTCTCTCCGGAAACGAGACTTGGAAGAAGCAGCAAATAGGAAGGCGAGTATTTTTCCTCCCCCCGCCCCCGCCACCCTTTTACGTAGCGCCAAATAATATACTTGTTCTCTTGTGAAACGAGTGTACAATGAAAAGCAATTTCCTCACAGACACGACGTACCAATTACCCGACCGTGCATGTGACTATTTCGCGAAATTATTTTCCTCGAATACGAGCTTAAAAACAGAGAAATAAAAATAAATTAAACGAAAAAGAAACCCGGAAAGAAGAATATTCACGGAGTACTGTACTATTACGGGGAAAAAGTCTTGATCAAATAATACCTACGATTGAATGGAATTGTTTTTCTCGCAATAATTTCTCCACGCCGGCGGGCATTCGCGAGCCCGCGAGGCGTTTATATTACATCGAGCGATCCCAATGAAAGCTTTTACACATTGAACTACAATGGAGGGCAAAAATGGATCGGGAGTAAGCAAAAGAGCGAAGAGAGAGAGAGAGAGAGAGAGAGAGAGAGAGAGAGAGAGAGAGAGAGAGGAATAAAAATGTCAATAAAAGCAATAATCTCGAGTAAAAATAATACTGTAAAAAAAAAGAACGAGATCCGGTTCAACGAATGGTTGATGTACCCTTTTTGTACCTTGGAAACGTGTATAAATTCAGTATAGAGCCGCGATCGATACTTTTCTTCAATTGATTCTCCTTTTTTCCTTTTCTGCCCTGCCTTCTTTTTGACTACCCCCTTTCTTCTGTATATCCTCGTTCGAGGGACCGATAATTGCGTTTCTCTCAGCGCGATACGAAATCAAACAACTTTGAAAGAATCAAATGAAACAGCAATAACCAAACGCTTGGGGCTACATGTATTTTATATATATCTATATGAGTCCGATTGACTTTCAGGCCCGATATGATTTGGCGTTTGCTTCGGAAACTTAGAAAGAATAAAAAAGTATTCAGATATATATATATATATATATATATATATATATATATATATATATATATATATGAGGTATTCCACGTGAATCCGGTGGACCTTTTCCCCGACCCCCGCCAATTCGATTTATTTAGTTTTATCTGATTCCATTGACTCTTGAAGACACCTTGATTTTTCAATACATTTTGCGAAACAACCCTTAGTCCAAAAAAAGAATTTTCGATAAAAACGCCCCGATTTAAAAGTCTGAAAAACATTCTTAAGAATGCGTGATTATATGTAAAAATTGTCAAGCTATCACCCGCCGTGGAAATATGATTTTTTTCTGTGCTTTCTGAGCGATTAACGTTTAAAAAATCCAAAAAATTGACTGCTAACTGTTCAAGGTCCATAATTGTGATTTGGTTATTCAAAGATGGTCAAAAACATTTATTGTGAGTATCAAAATATTGAAGCATTGGCCCGAAGTAAGCGGTTCGTGAATTTTTCGGATTTTTTAAAACGTTAATCGCTCAGAAAGCACAGAAAAAATCATACTTCCACTGCGGGTGACAGCTTGAACATTTTTACATATAGTCACGCATTTTTGCAAATTTTTTTCAGATTTTCAAATCGGGGCGTTTTATTTCGGAGAATTTTTTTTTTGACTCAGGTTTGTTTCGAAAATTGTAAAACAAATTCCGGGTGTCCTTTGAAGTCAATGGAATCAGATTTAAAAATACAAATCGAATTGGCGGAGTTCAGGGAAAAATTCCACCGGATTCACGTGGAATACCTATATATATATATATATATATACACTAACACACACTCACATACAAATTTTATTGTTTGTGAGGGTTCCATACCATGTATTTTTTACCCTCAAAAAGATAAAGCCTTACAGCTCTGCCTCGGACAATTTACTCATAAAAGTTCTACTCAGAAAAATAAATGAAAAATATCCCTGTATCGATACACACACCCTAACACACACGAATAAATTTCATTTATTTTGAGGTTTGATACGGCTTATCATTTTTTTAGCAAAAAAAAATAAACCTCTAGCTGCTCTTTCTCCGATAATTTCCTCATAAAACTTCTATCAGGACTTCAATCTTATTTCTATCGGGTCTCTTTTCTAAACCTTTCTGGCAAAGAACGTGATAGCTATAAACATACATGTGTGGTATCACTATAATGCTGTCTTCCATTTCAAGCAAATGCACTATTTCCTAGCTGCGGAAGGCATTAGCAGAATGATAGAATTTGAAATGGGTCTTACGAAAATCGTTTTTGACATCTCTTAGCTTGATAAAAATCTTGTTCACGTGAATGGAGAACGTGGTATCTGTATGAGATCGCGTGACGGATCGTTGAGGTGTACGTTCGTCGAGTTTTCGTGCAAGTCGAAGAGAAGAGGCGAGAAAAAGAAGACGGGCATCTGAAATCCGAAGGCGGGCGCGAACGAGGCAATAAAATCTTATAAGGCCACGAGGAGACCTTCCCATCCTCTCGTAGCCGCGAGAATCTGTCATCGTGATCGCAGTTACGTAGAGATATAGGCGAGTGGAGAAACGAACTCGTGACGCGAATGCAAAAATGTTCAACGTCGCGGTTGTAACCCGCGAGAAAGTCTTCGAGCTTTTCAGTCCTCCTTGGGGCGCCCTCTTTGGGGCTATCAAGACTCCAACATCCCACCATCTGCGTTCATTCCACAGAGGCAGATTCGTTTCTCTTTGGGTCGTATATATGCAGCCTCGTTTTCTCACGGTCTCGTCTTCTGCATTTCTTTGGGTTCCGAGAGACTTCCTCGCTGGTGTCCGCACTCACGGTGAGAATCTCGGTATAAAGTACACCGTAGGACTGGCTGGGGATGAGCCCGAGGGGTGAGCGTAAAGCAGAAGATTCGCAGAGTGGGCTTTAACGTGCGGGGCAAATTGAATTTGCGGCAAGGTGAAAGGTGAGTGCAAGGGCGGTCGCCCTTTCGGTGATACACGGCCAAAGGAATGTTAAGATCGGAAATCACGAGAATGCCAATTGATCTTTGCTGAATGATCGGAAAAGACTGATCTGGAAACGATCGGTTCAATCGATCAATGGACTTGATTAGTAGAACGACAATAGGAGGGAAGAAGAGTGTGCAGGTTGTGATGGCGTTCAAATGGCCACAAGAGTCTTCTTGTGGCAAGTAGATGGCGACAGGATTCATTTATTGAAGATGTGGTCATTCATCGAGAGCAGAAAATGTTGATGGTAGGGTCTCCAACTTCATCATCCGATAAGTTCAGTGCTAGTTACTTTCAACTTGGTTGCCAGCACTCAAAAGTAACGCCCAACTCTTCACTAAGTTGCCAGCCCCAAAAACTAACTCCCTAGTTACTTTTAGGAATTTTACCTCGGAAAACTGACACTGTGGTTGTTCCGGGCACCAACCATTTGTGGAACATGTTAACGTACCATATTCTTCTTCACGGAATGTCGAATCAAAGAACATGATCATGGGAGATTGGTGGAGGATGCTGTTTGATGGTTCTAAAGATTGTATCTTCGTTGGGGTAGGTCCCCAAGATGAGATAGAACTGAACATGACCATAAGCATGATCCTTTTGGAAACGATGACCTACTTGATGCTTCTGAATATTCATCGATTCAGACTTCTGCCATCATCGATTGGGCAGACCATCAGGATGAGGTAGAGCTTGGTATGATTATGAAAATGATCCTTTTAGAATGGACGAGTGTTTGATGCTTCTAAAGATTCTATTGGCAGTACAAATAAGTATCCGCCGTTTGACAAAAGATGGCCCCTCCAGGAGGTTATGGTTAAAATTGTCAGATGTAAAACGTCATATCGTAAGGTTGGACATCTGGCAAGACCATAACCTTGGAATATTAGCGATTTCGTATCAGCATGATATAATTTTTTTCATGCGAAAATGTCGAGTTTTGAGCTGTATAAGCGTCATTTGCGGGAACTTTTGATTTGCTTCTTTAATTTGAAGAGATCTGCAACTAAGGTGCATCAATTGCTTGTAGAAGCTTGTAAAAGTTGTCGTGAGTGGTTTTAAAAGTTTAAGAACGGTGAGGTTGACGTCGAAGACAAAGAACGTAGCGGAAGGCCGAAAGTGTACGTCGACGCGCAATTGGAAGCATCATTGGAGGGAGATTCGTGTCAAACGCAAGAAGAACTTGCACTTACATTAAGAGTGACTCAACAAGCAATTTCACACGGCTTAAAATCGTTGGGAATGATTCAAAAGCAAGGAAATTGGGTTCCATATGAACTGAAGCCGAGAAACGTTGAACGCCGATTTTGCACATGTGAATGCTGCTTGCTAGGCGTAAGCGAAAGGGTCACTCATAACGCTCAATTGGGAAGTTTTACCCCACCCGCCGTATTCACCAGACATTGCTCCCTCTGACTATCATTTATTTCGATCGATGACGCACGGCCTGTCTGACCAGCCCTTTCACACCACATGAAGATACCAACGATTGGGTCAATATGTGGATAGCCTCAAAAGATGAAGTGTTCTTCCGACGCGGTATCCATGAGCTGCTAGAAAGATTGGAAAAAGTAGTGGCTAGCGATGGGCAATACTTTGAGTAAAACATAAAGTACTGTTCTTTCACAATAAATGACCAATTTTTTATTTAAACAACGGTGGAGACTTATTTTCACACCCAATATTATTTTTGAGGCAGGTCTTCAAGGTGAAGCGGAACTGAGCATGATCATGAACATGATCCTTCCGCAATGAAGACCCCTGTTTCATGCTCCTAGAGATTCCGCCATAATGATGACGGAATCTTTAGGAGCATGAAACGAATAATATTAGAAAATGAAACTTCAGAATATCGACCTTCCTCAATGAGGCATGTCGTCAAGACTAACTAGTAATGAGCATGACCATGAACGCGATTCTTTCAGAATGGAGAACCGTGTTTGATGCTCCTAGAAATGAGCATGATTCTTTTGGAATCGATGACACTGCTTGATGCTTCTGAAGATTTCATCATCAATTGGGCAGGCCATCAGGATGAGATAGAGCTGGGTATAATCATGAACATGATCCTTTTGGAACAGAGGACACTGTTTGATGCTTCTAAAGATTCTATCATCATTGAGGCAGGTCATCAAGGTAAGAGGGAACTGATCCTTTCGGAATGAAGAACTCCGTTTCATGCTCCTAAAGATTCCGCCATCATTGAGGCACCTGGTAAAGATGAACTAGTAACGAGCATGACCATGAACGCGATCCTTCCAAAATGGAGAACCCTGCCTGATGCTCCTAGAAATCCCATCATCATTGAGGCAGGTCATGAAGATTATATTGTAATGAGTATGAAGGAAGACGACGACTCCGACACGGAGCGAGATAGCTGCGGTAGTCGTCAACGGTATGAGCTTCATAACTTTTCCTCTGTACAGTTTTCTCTTCTCGTCCCTTCTGTTTACCAATTAGTCCTCATTACCGCTCTTGGGTCGGTCTGCGTAGGATCTCGTACTTTGGGAGCCGGCAAAAAGCGCTTCTCTCGGGAAGAGCTGAAAGTCCTCCAGGGTGGGAGGCGTTCTCTCCCTTATCCAACTGTGTGTCGATGAAAAGCTCTCCCGTGCTCCTGCGGGAATAGTCGGAGCGGGTTGAAACGGTGAGGACGAGAAAGGACGAAGAACGAGCCGGGGCGAGTGATGTGTATATACGTAAAAAGCCTGGTTGGCTCTGGGGTATCACGCGAACGAGGAGAAAAGTAAAGTTGAAGCTCGACGCTCTCGGGCTCTACTCGTTACGGAGTTTGAGTGGATTCTCTGAGAGCGGGTGAGAGCGGGTGAGAGAGAGAGAGAGAGAGAGAGAGAGAGAAAGGTGCGGGGCACGCAGCAAAAAGAAAAAAGAACACGCCGAGCAAGAACCCAAGTGCGCGCAGACAGAAACTATCTCTCCTTCCGGATCCTCAGGGAAAGTCCTTTACTCGCTCTCGTTCTCAGAAATCCCGTGCAGAGCGAATCCAAGACGACTCTGCGATTTGATTCTCCGCACTTTGGCGTGACTCACGTGGAACTCTTGTACTTTGTCTTTTCATTTTTTCCCACCATCATTGAAGGCATGTGACGGACAAATGCATCGAAAAAAACCGTCTATTTATGGGAGGGTTGCCGATGATGTCCATTTGTATTGATCCCTGATTTGTGCCATTGAATGGGAAGCTTTTTTGTTTTGCAGTTAGAAATAAATATTTTCGCCAATAGCTAAGAGATCTGAGCGTCGTTTTCCAAGGCCCTATTTCCTCGAGTGACGTAGACTCGGATCGACGTTGAGGGAAAGGAGCAGACAATGGTTCTTTCTTTGTACGTACAGAGAAAATACCGTGAGATATTCTCGTCCTGTGAATAAAGCCTTCGAGTACAATGGTGAAAGTCATTCGCGCCCTTTACTCCGCCTTGCCAGTCTATAGATACTCCTACTTTTCGTCTTCAAACTCAGCCGTCTGTTCTCTCTCTCTCTCTCTCTCTCTCTCTCTCTCTCTCTCTCTCCCACTCTCTCTCTCTTTCGTTATTTCATCGCGAAACTTAATATCTACTGGGGCACGTGCGTGTCAGGTCGTGAAAATCAAGAAATGAGATCTTACACTCGCTTTTCCGGTTGCCTGGGAGCACAATCCTGATTGAAGATCGTACGGTGATTCACGACATGTCAAAGACTCGAAGCCTCTTTATCGTGTCGCGAATAGACCTAGCGAGACCATTTTGGTACTTAGGAAATAGGCAGTATTCCCGTGGAGAATGTGGAGCCGCAGATGCCCATGATAGTTACTGTCTATAGGTGTCTAGTGGGAATGTCAACCGCGTGATATCAGATCCGCACACACCCGTATGAACCAAATCTTCGAATTATTCTTTTTGTTGACTGCAGAGAAAAGAATTATGTTTCGGTTCCAAGGTTTTCAAGCACCAGCCAATCTCGAGGCAAATATTTGCCCCGGGGATCGTGTGAAGGATTCCGAGTATGGAACTATGGAGTATGCAACTATAACATTCTTTTATATTTCGACTATTCCGAGATCTCCCGGTTCCTCTCTGTCTGCCTCCATGAACGAATAACTTTTTCCACTACTTCCACTCTCGAGTCGGCTGTCAGCAGCAGCGGCAAAGATCAAGTGCACCCGAGGATCACAGAGGAACGAGCAAACAACGAGATAGGAAGAGCGAGAGGAAGAAATAAAAAACGAGACAGAGTCGGAGATAAAAGCGTATAGATAAAGACGGCAAGCTCTCTACGTAGCAAAGACAAAACCCGAGTATTGCTTGCAGCAGGTAGGATGAAGCATGCCGAGGATCCTTCGCTCGTGCTCTTCTCCTCTCTGTTCTTGACATCGAAAACACCATCCTTTGGCCGCACTGTGCAATCTTCTCCCGGCCAAAAAGCTCCTTGTCGCAGCTTTCGGATATTCCCAGTTTCAATCGGTTTTTCCATCAGCGACGGCGATGGGAAAGCTTAGGAATGCTCGAACATGTTTCTCGACACGTAGACACGGAGGGACTGACGGAATGCTGATGAAAACATTTCTTTATTACCTGGCGGTTGCCTTGTAGGGTGATGCTCGACATTGAATAGGCTTTTTCGGGACTGCTCGTATACGACAGAGCTAGATGCAGCCGTGCCCAGCTACTGAGGCAGCTGGACACGGCTGGAGGTCTCTTTGTTCCAGGAGGCATCAGAGCGGAGCCCTTTGTTCAATTAATTTAACGTAATTGGAAGCTGGCCCGTGGTAAACGGAAAACGGAAGTTGTTATACGTCAGGATGCTCCTTTGTTGGGGACCATTTACTCAGCGAACCTCCACCTCTCTCTCTCTCTCTCTCTCTCTCTCTCTCTCTCTCTCTCTTTCTTGTTCACACCCTCTCAACGCGTCTCCCGAACGTTTCCAGCTACATCTACCCATCTCCGCCAGAACTTTGCTGTCAGTCTTTGCCAATCCTCAATGTTCGATGCGCTCCAAGTGAGGTAGAAACTCTCAGCAAGTTCCTCGTGTGTGCCCGATGTTACAGCCCGCGTTTGCAGGTGGTTTCAATTTGTCACGGTCCGTAACGTTGCGATGTGTATGGATAAAGTGCACTCCGGTGTCAACAGCGTTGCATAGAAGTTTGATTCGATATTCTTGATCTTCCCCAATCTCGTGTCTTCCATCCCTTTCTCAGGCTACACGTATTCTTAGATTGAAAGATCACGATTGAAAACGTAACGCGAACTAGGCAAGAGTTGGTTGGAGAGTGGTTGTCGAGTGAGGCAGAAGCTGAAGCGACGCGCATCCTGATCTTTGGATCCCTTCCTATCCAACGTAGCTCATCCAATCTGCTGCCAATCACTGATCGATAGTCGACGATGGCGCAACCTCCGCTAGTACCAGAGACTGGCGTATCAAAGTTAGCGAACTCAATTCCCATGTCGAGCAGGACCAAGCTCGTCTATCTCGTTGTCCCTCGCTCTCCGTCATCACATCCGTGTCTCTCGGTAAGAGCCTTCCTACGGAACATCACCTGGGGCGCATCTCTCATCACGTGAAAAGCCCAGCGAACTGCGGATCGGATGATGGAACATTACTATATTACAGGTTACCCACGACCAGAAGATCAGCAGCCAGCAGCAATCTTGATTAATCAAATACGACGATGCAAGCATCGCTTCAGGGTGCACGAGTACAATTATCCTCTGGGGTTATCCGTTCTCTATGGTAATTATATTGTCCCCTAAATATCTCGAATACTCCCCGATGTTGTTTGGAAACGTAAACAGAGTTGTCGACCACCGAATGGCTTTTGAATAATCAAACAGTGCCCCACCTTCCATGCTGGTTTTTAATTTCAAGGCTTGGACGCTCCAAGAAGAATGGATTATCGTTGAGTCTAGTAATTCTGGAACTAATTTCAGCATGAGACACTTTCATCATCCATTCTACCAACATTTGCCGAAACTTCATCATTGTTAAATATCGACCGGTTGTCGTCGAACGATCGCCAACAGTTCAAAATCCTCATGGCCATTGTTTTTTTTTCTTTCGTTTTTCCAATCGTCGTTTGGCCCAAGCGAAGCACATCCATCAAGAGGAAAGGGTGGACAGATTTCGTCAGGGTAGGTAATCCAAAGGTTACGAGGCGCATGGAAAAAGCTCCGAATTTGCTTCATGCATAAAAGTACCCAAAATTTGCCGGGCTTGATAAAAATCCAACGTTACTTTCTCGTCCCATCCGCGATGGGAATTGGATCTGGGCGTCTCGATCTTTTTCAGCTGAACATACAGCAACCGACCTTCCGCACTGTCGAGAGAAGTCCCTCGCGGTTTGCGAATATTTAGTAGTACTGTATACCGAAGGGTGGTCGGCAGGAACGACAGAAAAAGATAGCCACGGAGATAGAGGGACAGGGAGAGAGAGAGAGCGAAAGGGAGGGTTAGGATGGCTGGCTATCTGGCTTGGTGGTCGACATATCCCTGGCACGGGAACCACCAGGGCATAAATTCCTATCGCGGCACTGGCGTGCTTTATGTCTGTGGGATTAAATAACTTGACCCACTGGCAACATATCATGCATGCTTCTGTTCCGTGACTCTCTCTCTCTCTCTCTCTCTCTCTCTCTCTCTCTCTCTCTTGGTACAGTAGGAGAATCTAGGAAGCCGTGAATGAAATGCTCCGAATGTACGACTCCACAGGGATGTTTAGGTTATATGGGCATGGGGGTATCGAGTATTCCAGGTCAATCTCAATGTTACACATGTCCTACATTCACACGCAGAGTTACGTGTCTTACTAATGTCATCAAGTTGTGGTGTTGGCTATGCGCCGTTTTTTTCAGATATAAATAAGCAGGTAGGTTAGGGATACGATGCTGAACGCATATCTGTCATTTTTGGAAATATTGTCTGTCTGATTAAGCGAAGTTGGCCTAAAAACTGTTTTTTCCTGATCCTTTGGCATGTGGGAATATACTCTTCCAGAAATGTTCTGCACTTTGCTCCATCTGGATCTGTCAAGTAGAACCGGAGAAAATGCGATTCGAGTTTCAAAAGACAGAAAGACGATGCCTTGCAGTATATATTATATGAGCAAGCTGAGTGCATATGCAATGTGGAGCCATTTAATTAGCTCCAATCATTACCTAACTCAATTATGTTTTTTTTTGGTGATGTAAATGTCAGTATGTATGCAAAACTATCTAGAGAACGGATTTTTTCGTCATAACTTTGGTATACAACCCTCAACACATGATCCTAAGCTACATTCCCGATAACAGACCGGTAGAGTCGTGGTCAGAACCTGGTTCAAAATAAAGCTACACATTGATGACCACATGTGGGTCCGCTCGAATGAGTATCCAGCTGAAGACGCGGTCACCAATCGTCCAACTCAGGATATAAACGGAATATTGAAATCTGCTGGAGACCCGCGTCCCTAAGCTGATTTGTGATAGTTGACGCTTTCGCCAATATCCCCCATCGTCCCTGCGGCTCCATTCAACGTCGCATCCTTCCTATCTTCATATAGCGGGCGCATGCTTTTAGCGGAGCCAAAAATCGATCGTTGGTGAGCAAGATGGTCCTGGCAATATAACCCGGACCAGAATCATGCCCGATGGGACATACGAGTTAAGTGGTCCGTGAATCGGGAGTCCGAGACTTTCGATATACTATCCATGAGAAGCAAACGGAATCCGTTATAGTCCTGCGGCGGCACCGTTACTTCTCCACCCTTGCCGAAGGCTTATCCTCTTCCACCATTGGGAAATGCTTAGTCAGTCTACACGAGGAATTATAGGTATATAGATTCTAGCTACGCTCGTAGAATCTTCAGCCGTGTATGTGTCCGTGTGTCTCCCAAGATCCCATCTGTATAAAATTATGGGCTTCTTCCTTTAGCAGGGATCATCAAAAATCCCCCAGATTACGTTTATTTCAGGCTAGGTAATAACGAATATTGCTCATACGGAGAACCGTAATCCAAGCGTTTTTCTCGTTGTTTGGCCACCACCTACGTATCAGCACTTATCAGCCATCCACGGATCTTGGCAACATGACTTGCTGATGGTGGCGCGCTGCAACTCGCCGCAGAATGGCGCTACGAAAAGCTCAACCACGTGTGAATTCGCACGGACCTGTTTTATCTGTTACTGCCGATTTAGTTGATGCACCGTGAAACGGTCTGACGGAAGTTCTTGCTAGCAAAGCGTTATTTCCGTCCCGGGCTGATGTTCAAGTTAAAAAAACATTGGAGCTGTGGAGTTCCACATGTGCGCGAGGCAAAGGACGATATGGAGTCAGGATCTAGTGCGCTGCTACGACGTTTCGTTTTGTCGTCTGTTCCCGTCGTCACTTCTAGGTTTCCTACTCGAGGAAAAATTCGTAATGACTGGTCGTCTCCTCCAACAACGACGGGGAGCCATAAGTGTGCGGAGGACGAGATGGGACGAATCTTTTTTAGCACGAACATCTTTGTTTCCTCTCACTCTCGAGACTTCGTCTTTCTTCTTTTGCACTCCAACCCCTCTCGAAATCCGGGAAATTAATCAACGAAGCTCCATTCCCCGGTCGTTGGCTGAAGGGAGCAGGCTGAAGCAACGCTTAAAGTGTATATACCGTAGCCATCCTAATGGCTACTGCTCGCGTTGTCCTGTTGGAAGGATAAGAGGTGTGCTCGCTCCTCGAGCAAGAACAAGTACTCTCCTTCCTTTTCTCTCGCCCTTCCTCTCCCTTCGGCCTTTTTTTGTCCTAGATCTTTTCTCGTCGTCTCAATTTGGACCCGTAAGTAGACACGTAGACTTCGAAGTCGAGGGGCTAAAGATCCGAAGATAATGGACATGAGAAATCACGTTGACGCGTGCAGTCCGACAGGACAGTGATGCAGCATTGATTTCGTTCGATTAATTGAAGTCGTATCAAATTGCCAATCAAATGCTAGGCTAAGAGAATCCACAAACGTCATACTCCAGAAATGACAGCTGAAACGTCATAATCGATAAATGTTATAGTCCGAAATTTCACCATACGGAAAATTGCGTAGCTCGAACAGATTCTGCTGTCGACAGATGGCACTGATCTTCCAATTGAATGAACGTCATCAGCCAAATGTCTGCTAATGACAATGTACAAGGGCATTGTTTACAACGTTTTTTTAACTCGTCTGCCAATGTAACACGTTACCCTTGTCCCATTGACAGTTACTCTTCTTACAATGACAAAAAAAAAAAATCGTTGAAAATAACACCCAGTACATAGAATTTTATGAACTGGCTGATGACATTTTCCATTCAATTGGAACATGTTCTTAGAGCAATCTCTCAATGGCAAAATCTGTCCAGACGTTAGTGCAACGCAGTTTTCCGTATGGTGATGATTGAACTTTTCATAAGTTTGTCTTTTCTGGAGTATGACGTTTGTCGATTCTGACAGCCTACCAATGGAATCAAATCAATCGTTATTTCGATAAGATGAGGCCAATTCTCCATCATTTTAGATCTTCAAAATTGGTTAATGATTGTGTTCATACACTGCGAATCACGTCATGTCAGATGGCAAATCGTATCAGACCATCACGATGTATCGATAATGCACTATAGCTGCATAATGCAGATGCTTTATTCCCTCTTTCTTTTCGAGCTATCATTTTCTAGGTATACATTACCCGATACTCACTACTTCGCATCTCAACTATTTGAGAAATAACGAGGCTTCGTTGTGGCTGGTTCGAGAAAGCCTTGTTACGGTTTTTGTTAGGATTCTGGGCGAATACAACAGGAGTTTGATGTTGAATCCCTGAAGGGCTGGGAAGGGTAGACACGAAGAAAGAAAGGCAGTAAACAGATTTTGTATAGTCTTCTCTTTTATGCCTACCTCCTCTCTACCTCTGGCTTCCCCCCCAGCCATTTTCCTTCATACCCAGCGTTTGTTTTTTCACGCATTTCTCTCAGCACCGATCGCTGGTTTCCTCTTTTTTTCTATCTAAAAACCTCCCCCTCCCGTTTTTTCGTCCTTTCACCGACATTATTTCGCTCGCTTCTGGTGTGCCCTCCCGAATCCCTATATCTCCTTTCTATCATACGCTCGCTGCTTTACTCAGTATTTTCTCTCACCGATTTTCTCTCTTCTTCCTCTCTAGCTGGGATTTTCCGAGCCCTCGGATCTGCGAGTCCTCTTTCGCTCGGGTGCTCGTTCCTTTTAGCGATTTACTTCTGCCCCCCCCCCCCCCCCCCCCATCTCCTCACCATCTCGATCACAGACGACCAGCGAACAACCGTCTCCCTCTCTCTGTCTCTCCCTCTGTCTCATTTTCTTCGCTTCTCGTTGTTCCCTCTTCTTATTTTCCGTTCGGCTCGCTTTCTCGCTGCCGAATCAGCCAGGAATTTCTCATCCACCCTTTCATCCCTTTCTCTCTCTCTCTCTCTCCCTCTCTCACTCTCTCTCCCCCTCTCTCTTTCTCTTCTTCCCCTCTGGGCAGTTTTCGACTCTCGACCTGAGCTCCGAAGGTCCTCGAAACTTTTGTCGACTCTTGTTCCCTGCAATTCCTGATTCTTGAAATCGGAAGCTCGGTTAACGCACAAATGACGCTGGGCACTCCCAGCATTTTCTTCATTTGCGCCCCGCGTGCGTCATTGAACGGAGATATACCTTTAGGCGACGAAAACATATGCCGGTTTTCATGCTTTTTTTTTAAGAGAAAATAATGTTTTCACCATTTTTGAGACTTAGGGTATGTCGATCAAATCGAGTTTTATTTGCACAAGTTTTTTTTACAAAATGCTATTTTTCTCTTACCACTACCTTAACTTATTTTCCACTCTGCATACTCTTTCCCTTGTCACTCTCTAACGTGTATTTCTTCTTATTAGTTTAATCCTCCCCTCCATCTCTTTCTCCTTCCCCTTCCTCCTTGCACATATTTCTGCACACTTTCTCGATTGCTCTAAAATACTCGCATATCTCTTTTTGTATGTCCTCTCCCAATATATTTATAATATCGTCCTTTATCGCCAAATGATTCATTCCTTGCACCTACTCCTCTGCTTTCTTCCTTGCTTTTTCCGTTACTAACTTCCAGCCTTTTCCACTTACTAACAGGTGCTCCCGCGTCTGATTCTCTTTTTTACGAAGCCTGCACCTCCAATCCTTTTCCCCCCTTTCCTGCCTTTCCGAAGTTTCCGCACCTTAATCTCGCCCACATTTTCTTATCCCTTCTCTTTACTCCCTCTTCCGGCCAGTATTTCCATGGTCTTTTTTCGTTTTCCACAATATATTTGTGTTTTTCATTATACGTTGATTTTCTTATTTTTCCCTCTTCCGGTTTTTAAGTCTTCTAATTTCGGTTTTTAAGTCTTTTAATCCTTCTTCAATCCGTTCATCAGTTCTTTTCTTTATGGTTGTTATTATCTCTTCTATTCCCATATCCCTTGCAACTTTCTCTAAATCTTTGCCCTACTTTGCCGGGATTCCGTTTGTAATTGCTCTCATTTCCTCAAATAGGCAGATTTTTGGCCATCTCGACTCCTCCCATCCTAAGCACCTCTCGTACACTTATGGTATCTTTTATTACTACTTTTGCCTGTTAAATGGTGTTTTCATTTATTTATTAATCATGACGTGTAGCTATGAAACTAATCGACCGATTCTGATGAAATTTGATATCAATCCTTTTAACCTTATTGTCTAAAACGTGAACCTAAATATTTAAAAAATAAAAATAAAACATTTTTTGCAAATTGTAGCCACTTTTTTTCGGAAAATTCAATCTTTTTGTTTCAAAGTGTACCATTTGATCGATTTTCAACATTTCGCACTTTTTCTCGGTTCATATACTGCGTATGGGTGTGAATGGATGAAAAATCTTCGTTGGGTTTTTTTAGATTGATCCCGCCGACGCTACGTGTCACGCCGTCTGAGAACAGCTCCCGCAACCCGTTTAGAAGACCCCGAGTAGAAATATTGTCAGGCTGGCCCGATATTTGATCCGGGTCTGATCACATTGTAGTTGTCAGGCTGGCCCGATATTTGATCCGGGTCTGATCACATTGTAGTACGAAGGCCCTACTTAAGGTATGCCTCAATGTCTGATCCGGTTGGTGACGGGTGATAGTCAGGCAACTGTATGTACTGTTTCCTCTAGTTGCCTGATCCAGCTGATGATCAAGTAACTGGACGTACCACTTGCATAAATTCGACTGATCAGACTGCCTTTAGATGATGGTCATGCAGCTGCACTTACGGCTTGATAAAATTCGCCTGATCTGGCTAGCTTTAAGCAATCATCAAGTAACTCGACCTATATACAGTTTGGCGCCTTCTACAAGCGTAGCAAACACTAGACGAACTATATATACTTATATTAGCGCGTTGTCAAAACGTCGAACACATTGTCCACTCTATGCGTACATTTTTTATTATTCCTAATATTTTTTTGATTTCTAATCATTCGGTGATTCGGTATTCTCTGTTGAAAAAACAATTGAGTTAAATCCACTAAATGTATCTATATAATTTTAACAAATTCAAATTGAATAGAATTTTCGTAGAGACAAAAAAATTTCTGTTTGTATAATATATAGCTTATATTTGATAAAACCCACTAATTATCACAATGATATTACCTAATTGATATAGTTTATGTGATACAACAAATAATTCTAGGAATTGATGTGGTCTCATATACCACCGGAATGCTACAAACACTCGGTAGCATAGGGGCAGCGTGCGTAGCTATAGGTAGGTTCTAGGTTCGATCCCATATAGATGCAGAAAATGTTTTTCAAAAATTTCGTTCAGAAGGCCAGGGAATGACGGATTATAATACAAAATCATTGTGGTAGAACTCTCAATTAAGTATTTCCATTTATTTTGGATTTATGAAATATTCTATTGCATATGCTAAAAAATATATTTGAAACAAATAGGATCGTAGTGAAAAACCTGTTTGATTCAAATAGATCCTATTTAAATTAGATATTTTTTTGACAGTGCAATGAAGAATGTGATGAGATGGTGGTTAACGAAGCAACACCGTACGTACCCTTTGGACTGCATGTCAGGCCTCCACTTCTCACCCTGATCAGGCCTTGATTTTTTGCCCTGATCAGGCCTTGATTTTTTTCCCTGATCAGGCCTTGATTTTTACCCTGATCAGGCCTTGATTTTTTACCCTGATCAGACCGAAATCAGGGAAAGTGTTACAAAAATTATCAGGGATTGATTAAAAATCCTGATCAAGGCATGGAAAAAAAATCAGGTTGCCTGATCAGGTCTTTTTTGTAGCCGGAGCAGGATTTCTACTCGGGACCTCCGACATTTTCAAAGATTAACTAAGCAAATACCATGTAACCGCTAGAAGCAGTAATATAATATTATATTATAGCTAGTATAGCTAGTACGAACAATAAGTCTCGAACATGGTGAAGAAATCTTTCTTCAACAAAAAAACTAAAACCAGTAAATATTTAATCCTTAATCCCTTACGTTTTCGGCAAGTGTCGAGCTATTGGCATCAGCTTTGGTATTCTATTCTTACCATAATTCCCAGAGAATCAAATGACTTGTGGTATCGAATGGGAGAACAAAATCACAGGGCGTGAGAAATAAGCGACGCTTTTGGTTCAAAATTGGCAAAAAGCTGGATCATCTTTTTCTCAGCGAACGAAACGAGATTCGGTGAAATCTAAAAAAAAACCTTTTTTTCATGACTGTCAGCTTTGGTAGCTTTGGTAGCTCATTATACGACTCACACAAGATTCTGCCTCCATTTTACTTCCTCCCATTTCTGTCTCCGTTTCTTCATAAGTTGTCGCCAGACTGATGGCGCCATCGCCCAAAGAATGTTCCAATTATGCAAAAGTACGGTAAAAACTTTCCTATACCAGATGGGTAAACCGCGTGGGACGTTGAGAAGAAAGAGAGGGGGGCAGGCGTCGGAGAAATTCTGGGATAAATTGCATGTCGTTGTCGTCGTCGTCATAGCGTTGCTTCTACTCCCAATAGTCAAACACTGTCCTCCCTTCCGCGCACACAAGCCTCCAGCATGCCTCACTCCAACTGCGGCACCAACTTTAAATTAATATTCGACGCCAAACATTGTAAATCAACAGCTGTGCAGTCCAAAGTGAGCTTTTTCATCGCCCCTCATTGCCAGAGTCACCCTCCTGCCCAAGCTGTCTTTCTCTCGTGGCTAACCGCCACTTCTTCATCTTCTTCTTCCTTCGATCGTTTCTGGTGCTTCTTTGCATTCTCATCTGGAGGCTGAGAGAAGGAGGGGGAAAGGGGGCAGGGGTGGATGAACGAAAACAAGAGAGAGACTTCGTTATGTATTAGGACGTTGAATAAGGGGTTACGTGGGTTTGAACATGTCTAAAACTCCATTTTTGTTGAATTGTATTATCTAATAGTACAATATGCCTAGAATGTTCCCCCAAAGTGTTAAGGCCACAGTAACGGGTATAAAATCATGTGCGAATTTAACAATTTTTTTTCGTATGAAAAAGTCATTCACTCATAAAATTAATTACAAATCTATTCAGTATGAATATCAAGCTGTTAGAAAAAAATATTTATATTTTTTTTTCGACGTACAAAGTGGCCGATTACTTGAAACTTCTCGAAACAGCTTTTTTCCAATTGGCGTGACAAATAACTTCAACAATTTTCACTCGATTTACTTTAAATTTAAAAGTCATGTTTCTAATTGCATTTCAGAGAGAAGTACGTACGGAACTTCTGACTGATCGAAAAATTTTCATTTTATGAGCTGTTTATGAGCAGTTATAACGAAATTTTTCATTGAAAATTCATTTCTTAAGTTCAAATACCTACAACTTTTGAATGAAACCATATTTTTTAACGCGTTACCCCCACTTGTAGCGCAAAAAAGGCCTTTTTCATGAATTTTTTTAAAGAAAACTACAAAACTTTTTTAATCGATCAATATACCATCTTAAAGAACACATCTTGAAGAACTTTCAGTAATTTTTTTATTGAAAAATATTACATTGTTTAGTGGCAAATGGCCGTCAATGAAATAATGTTTTTATATACACCGTTTGCGGTGACCAACATTGCGGCGAAGTGGATCATCTGAAGAAAAAAATGCGGATGGATATAGTCAAATATAAGTATAAACTAGTCTTTAATCGAAGGATTTTAAAAAATATTTATTTTTCACAAAATGGCGGACAGTCAAAGTCAATGGTTCGATTTTAACGAAAAAAAACGGCCGTTTTTTGGCTATAAAACGGCATTTTTTTTCGAAAAAAAAATCGAACGATTAAAGACTACATTTTTATGTATTAAATAAGCCTGCAAAATTTCAAGAAGATCGGTTCATTAGAGTTCGAGTAATCTTGGTCACCGACTTCAGAAATGCCATTTTGAGAAAAACGCGTTTAAAGTTTCTTTTTCAACGCGGATTCTTCTCTTTCAACGCTCATATCTCAGTCAATTTTGTTCGGATCGACTTGAAATTTTCAGGACATATTCTCAGATACTTATACTTCAAAAAAATGCAATAAAAAAATCGATTTTTTCAAAATCGCAAGTGGGGTTAAACCCATAAATTCCGTACGTACTTCTCTAGGTATTTTAATGTACATTGACGAGAATTTTTGTTTTTGTTCTAGGTAAAAAATTGTGGATGCTGAATGTCACGCCACGGAGCGCCTAAAAAAAAGGTAACAATAGAAAATATTAGTAGTTGGCCATTTCGTAGATCGAAAAAAAAAATCGAACAGCTTGATATTCATACTGAATAGATGTGTAATTACACATCTCATTTTATAGATGTGTAATTACACATTTTATAGATGTGTAATTACACATCTCATTACTCATCAAATTAATTAATTTGATGAGTGAATCACTTTTTCGTACGAATAAAAATTGTTGAATTCGCACATGATTTTATACCCGTTACTGTGGCCCAACCCCTTAAGTTAATTGGAGTAAAAATCTGGGAGAGAGAGCCTTTGGGAATTCTCCCCGTTGGGAAAGACCGGCCGGGAGCCGGTAATCACATTTTTCTCAAAACACTATTTTTGAAGTCGCTGGACACGACTTATCAAAAACAAAAACACCGATCTCATTAAAATTTTGCACACTTTGTCAAAATAGCATTGACTAGTGATTGAGCAAAGGCTTTTTTTTTATTACAACTAATTTTACAACGCTATACGTAGTGTAAATTGTACCAAAAATTGAAATATTTTGCATACAGCTCGGCTAAAAATTCTAATTTTAATTTTTTTAAAATCCTCCGTTCAAGCACGAGCTATATTTATCTACTAATGGAAAAAGATTGGTTTTTTAGTTTCAGATAAAGTTATCATGAGTTATCCTGACCACCCCGAGGACACTTTTCTTAGGGGTCTCCGGAAACCAGGTCCGACCGGCTGAATTTCCCAAATTTTTGGATGCATTTCTTTTTACATATTGTCGAAATGTTGCTCTTTTATGTGCTTAACATTTTGAATAAAATAGTTTGTATATTATATTTGAAAAAAAAAATGCTTTTTTGGCTTCGAAATCCAAGTAACGTCATAAGTTCTCGCTATTTTCCAACAGATGGCGTTACCAGAACTGCGTGCGTGTAGTTTAAGATGGTGACACATTTATGAAGAAGTACTATAAGCAAGCTCGAAATTCAGTGTATGTAATTTCGCCGGAGGATAAACAACTTTTTTTCCATAGTGTTGAGGATGTCAAATTTCGTGCGAAAAAAATATTATTTGCAGGGAATTTTACTGCACTACTTTTTTTTTAAACCTGCAGCTGAAGCACACAGGATTCTTGTTGAGACTTACGGCGACCACGCTCTATCGGAAAAAATAGGCAGGGATTTGTTTAGACGCTTCAAAAATAATGCTTTTTAAGGTGTTGAAATGTAGACATTACTTTATGAAGATTCATTTCAGATGCTACTCGAACTTGCCGAATCATTAGGAGTTAATAACGCAACAGTTTCGAAACGTTTGAAAGCATTAGGAATGACTTTTTTTAAATGAAGCATTCATTTTTATGAAAAAAAACGGGGAAAACTTTTTCAACATCTCACTAATCCAAAAACTCGTAGGTCGCTCCTCGTGTGAGCTTTACTTCGAAAAGATGTTTCATACATTAAATGTATATGTTTGGGTTGTACATATCATCGAAACACTTATTTTTTACGTTTGGATCAAGGGTTACTAATAAATGGTAATTGTGCTCCAGAGGCCCCTAAAAATACTAAACTGTATGTTTATAAAAGGATATGCAAGGTGATTCACAATTATTAGGATTCCCTTGGTGAGCATTTAGTGTCGTTGCGAGCAACACGCTCTTTTTTAAGGGGGAACTGTGACGGGCCGAAAAACGTCGTTTTTCCGATTTTTTTTCTCCACTTGATGATTTCTTTGGGATTTGGAAAAACAGTATGTTATGAAAGATACATTGAACTTATTGCGCGGAAATTTTCATTAAAAAAATTAAAATGAACAACGTTATTGAGACATAATAGGGGTCTGCTTAAGAGGTCTTAATAGGTTTATATCATAGATATTGATATAAAAGTTGTTATACTTAATAAATACACTTTCGAAATACATTTTAAAAAAATTAATTATTTACGTAACCCAAACGAACTTTCGCCCCATTATCGGGAACAGTTATTTCTCCTCCAAGCAATTATTACGATGAAATAACTTTTCTGTCTGAACCGTGCGCAATAAGGGTGCGAATTCCTCACCACTGAAATCCGCCTATGTTTTCCAGTAACTAAGACATATGTTGTCCCCGCCGTAATTTCAAAATGTTACCAGACAGCATATGTCCCGTCAGGTGTGAAAGGGTTAAACGCTTTTTTCTCGAAACAACGTTTTTCGACGGCTTGTTGATAAAATCTTCGAAACTACTGAACCGATCCTTATGAAATTTTAACCACATATTCTTTACAACTATAGCTATAGCGTATATGAAGGATTTTCAAAAATCTTGATATTTACTATTTTTTTGCCCAAAAACGTGATAAAAAACACGTTTTTTTCTTCACCCGTCACAGTGGCGTCCCACCTTAAATGTCGTGCGACAAAAATCAGCCGAGATATTCACACAAGTGCTCAGGCCCGAACTTTTTCTTCTCCAGGTATCAAATAAGAGGCTGTCTATAAATGACGTCGTTTTAAAATGGGGGGTGGTCGTCGGATGACGGTAACGATAATTGGATTAGGTCGATAGGAAGGACAGAATGATTTCAGGGCGGTTAAAAATCAGCAAAAATCGATAACGTAATATATGTACGGCCCTTAATAAAGAAAAATTATTGAATCTCATTATCGATTCGCAAAGCGAGACTCCGGGGTCGCAATTTATACGGGAAATAAAAACGTTGAAGAAAAAAAATTCACTTGTCTGAAGGTGGAGTCGATCTGGCCCGCACGTTTCGAGTTTCTTTACTACTTGCACTGTGAACGAGAATATCTCGGCCAATTTTTGGCGCATGATATTTAAAAAAAAAACATTTTCCTCGCAATGACATTTCCGGTGGGCTCACAAAGGGAACCCTGATAGTTGCAAATTACTCTGTATATAATAATAATAATAATAATAATAATTGTGTATATATATATATATAAGCTGACAGCATCATCGTATATTATCGTATATTATCAAAGCGAAAAAGCACACTGTCATATAGCAAGTCGGAATCACAAGCACGGGCGAGTTTTCCGGCGGTCTGGAACCTCGCAGTCGCATTAGCAAACATTTTTGGCGCCGCGAAACTCCGCGAGCTTGCCGAGAACGGAACGAGCTTTCTATGCTAAACAGAGAGCTTTTTTTTATTCGACTCTTTTGCCATTCCCGCGGAGCATCCGGAAACGCTTCAACGCACCGGCTCGCACGGAGAAGAACTACCCGAACAGCGAAAATGACAGAAAAACAGATAGAGCGAGGGAGTGGGGGAGCAACGTGGCGAGAGAATACAAGAAAGAGCGAAAATTTAGATCTGATGGACGCAATGAAGCTTTTTGCCACGAATTTTGCCGCGAGCTTTGTTGAACGCGCAGCTTGGGGCGTACGATCGAGAAGGGAACTTTTCTATGGCGATCTAAAGCTTGCGCTTTTATGCCACCCCACACACTCGCCCTTTTCGACCCTTTCCGAGCGCCTTTCGTTTATTTTGTGGTCCATTACAGATGTAGAGAGGGTGCTGGTCAAGATTGACTGCCTGGTCGCGAGCCCCGAATCGTGAACCGTCTCTCACAATCAGTAATGTCGTACGTGAAAATGTAATAACAACGAAAAAACGATATTTTTCTTCTATTTTGGTTTTGTTGTATATATATATACAGGGTGTCCTGTAATCAATGAATAATCCTGCAACTGTTGATAGGCAATAGATCACGTCCTACTGTATGCTGGAATTTGCAGTTTAGTAAAAGTCCTACCGTTGTCGAGATTTTGGGCTTTATGTGTTATTTAAAAAAAAAAAATTCGCTGCTTTTGTTTTTTCGCGTGCCGTTTCTACAAATGATATGAATCAACAATAACTAAGCAACTTTTTGAAGTAATCGGCACGATATGCGTAGTACATTTTTTTACATCGCAGGCTATTTTCATAAGGTGTCCTTAACATTTAATGTTCAAAAGGAGGGTTTTGTAGATAAAACAAATAACCAAGAGTTTTTTTTAAACCGGATAAATAAAGTTGTAATTTGTAGAAACGGCATGCAAAAAACCAAGAGCAGATGACTTTTTTTTTCAAAAAATAACATGAAGCCCAAAATCTCGAAAACCGTGGGATTTTTACTAAACTGAAATTTCGGCATATAGTACGACATGATCTGGGCTATTGACAGGTGCAGGATTATCCATATATTATCCATATATATATATATATATATATATATATAGGGTGTCCTGTAATGAATGTGTGTGTGTGTGTGTATATACAAGGTGTCCCTCTTATTACTACCCTCAAATATTTGGTAGTGATCCGAGATGTTTAGATTTGTGTCATCGATACTGACCTTGAATGACTTTCAACGACTTTAACCCCCTAATGGTTTTTATGCGCCTTAAGGTGCTCCACAGGAAGGTTGAAAAAATGTATCATTCCATTTAAAAAAATGGAGGTAACCTTCACTGTGCGTCAGCGCCTCCACCGAAAAAAAAAATTGGTCGCATTTGATGGCCCCCTTCACACCCTTCAACTTTTGTCTGGAATATTTTTTTGTGACGTCATTAATTACCGAGTTATTTCGGGTGGCAGAGATAAGAGAGGCAGCCTGTATATACAGGTTGAGGCACATAAAGTGTTACAGAGCAATAGCACTCAAACTATTGATCATATCCAAAAATGTTTCACACAAAAGTTTCAGTGTTCGAGGCCGTCATACTGGACCACCCTATTTTTCATCAGTAGAGGCGCTGAAGCTACGTCAACGTCAACTCCACTTTTTTAAATGGAATGGTACTTTTTTTCAACCATCTTGTCGAGCATGTCACGCCGCATAAAAAACATCAGGGGGTCAAAGTCGTTCAAAGTCATTCGAGGTCAGCATTGATGATACAAATCTAAATATCTCGGATCACTACTAAATATTTGCTAGCGATCCGCGATATTTAGATTTGTATTTCATTTTAATAGGTGACCTCGAATGACCTTGAATGACTTTGACCCCCTGATGTTTTTTTATGAGGCTTGACGTGCTCCACAAGATGGTTGAAAAAAAATGTACCATTCCGTTTTAAAAAGTGGAGTTGACCTTGACGTAGCTTCAGCGCCTCCACCTATAAAAAATAGGGTGGTCCAGTATGACGGCCTTCTCGAACACTGGCACTTTTGTCTGAAACATTTTTGGATATGGTCAATAGTTTGAGTACTATTGCTCTGTAATACTTTATGTGCCGCACCCTGTATATATACGCATACACACATAGGAGATTACAAATTGGATTAAGGTAGCAACGTGGCCCTTAATTTTTCTAGTATTCCATAGAACCAAGCCAGAATTTATTAAAAAACAATTTTCCGTTTTTTTCGATATTACATTTTTCAGTTATTGCATGTTATTCCATTTCTTTTTGTTATTACCTTTTGAAAAGATTTTATCTCGAAAACTATTGCGAGTCGCCAAAAATCCCTTGAAGGGTTGTCTTAAAATATTAAAAGGGAGGTTTGAGCAAAATTTCAACTCGATCGGAAGGAGAAGGGGGGTTCAGAACCGTACCCATAAACTTTTAAAATTTAATTCAATGTCTCGAAAATTATTGCGCGTCGCCAAAAATCCCTTTAGGGGTTGTATTAAAATATAAAAAGGAAGGCTTCTGCCAAAATTTCAGCACGATTAGAGGGCGGGGATTTTCGGAACCTTAACCCGATTCTCGGCTAAATACAGTGAGGAAAAGAAATCAGTAGACTGGAGGTGGATTAGAACCCGGGCTCTTTGCTTCTGAGCCGGGTTCTGCGCTTGAGCAATTGTGCCATTCTGCCACTACTTGGACTTTGAACACGAGTATCTCGATCATTTGTTGTTGCACGACATTGAAAGAAGCGTTTTGCTCCCAATGACACACCCTATGTGCTCACAACGGGAACCCTAATTGTTGTGAATCAACCTGTATACATATAGCGCTGAGCTTTTATTTCCCCCTCCAATATATATCATAGATATAGATACGAGCCAGCAGCTTTTTGTCCTGTTGACTTTCTCCCCCTACTCTTCCAGTATGGCTACGTGACGCGAACTTCGGGAAAAAAGAAAGAGAACAAAAAAAAGGAGTTCACGGACGACGTGCCGGATTCCCGTTTACGGAGATTTTCCAAGGTTGACCTTCGTTGAACTCTCAACGATCAACGCAAGCTGAAAGCTTTATTCTTTCTCTGGGTTTCTGCACGTATATATATGGTACAGAGCGTGGCCCAGAAACCGAAAGCCAAAATAAAGTGGTTTATGGATTGCGTGAAAAATTGAAGCTTTTCCCAAGCTTTCCCCATTATCGATTCATCAACAGTCGCACATTTCGCGAGAGACTCCAAGAGAATGGTATCAAGGGCGAACAAGCAAAGTATTTTTTCCAAGATTTATAAAGAATATCAATTTTTTCTCTCTTTCCCTCGCAAAATAAATGTCGTTGGGACTCGCATCGTTAAAAACGATCTAGCATTTTTCTACATTCTTTTTATTTTGTTAATTTCAGGCCTTATATGAGGCATTCCACGTCACTTCAGCCAGTAAAAAAAATCCACAAATAATTTTGAAAAATCGAATTACTTTATTGAAAAATATTCACCGAGTGTCGAAATTCTTTAAAAATTTCTGACGTTTTTTCTCGTCGATTACCATTTTTTTACATTTTTCCATTCAAATGGCTGTATCTTTGACAGGATTTGACGTATTTGCATTGGTAAAAAATGAAAATGTGCGTCTTTTTATAGCCTGCCAGAAAAAAATTAATTTAGATTTTATTGAGCAAGTCGAACGTCTGCTTCAGGGCAAAATGTGCAAAAATATTTTTTTTTCTCAAGAAAAAACACTCGTTATTGTATTTTTTAATTTCCCCGAATTGTGAATACGAGAAACGGATTTTTGCTATTTTTTATATTATGGGATTCCTAAACACCGTGACGTAACAGCGATTTTTATTAAATTTTTTTTTTTTTATTAATATTCGATTGAAGAGTATGGAGCACTCCAAGGCTCCAATACATTGACATATATGTCATATGTATTTCAAAAACCTGGTAAACATACAGCGAGTGCTTCACACTCTTCAATCGAATATTAATAAAAAAAACGTTGTTAAAATGAATAATTTAAAAAATCGACGATCGTCAATGACTCGTATTTACTGTTAACTTGAATAACCCCTTTGGTTTTTAGATTTTGGATGGACCGTTTAAGGTGGACAGTGTCCACCGTGAAACGTCGTGAAAAAAAATTCATCATCTGCTGGCAGCCATGTTTTTGCTGATTTTCTGTACATTTTTTAAAGCTCTCAATATATGTACCCTCGTGTTAAAAAATGCGTTGCTGTTCCATCAACCATTTCCCAGAAAAAGATCGAAATTTGGCCATTTTTTTCGTGCCTCTAGGTGGATGAAGCTCCGTCATGAAAACCGAAACTTTTTTTCTTTTCAGAGGTATACAGTGGGTAAAAAAAAGTATTTATACACATCGCCTTTTTCAAATGATCGTTCGAAAAAAGTAGAATGCTTTATGAAGTTTCTGTGCTCGATAGCTTATCCTAAATATAATGGTGTCTGTTTACAAAAAGCTTGGAAAAATACGAACAAAAAAATTAAGCCAAATCAACAACAGTTTCGTGTGAGATGTACAAGAACTTTTTTTACCCACTGTATATAAGACCTTAATTATTATCAAAGCAATTGTCATTATTAAATAAGAATCATTATTATTATGTTTTCGCAGATTTAAATTAGTAAAACCCTCGAACAGAGTTCTGAAAAACGTTCGATTGATATTTGGAGTCTGCAGTTGGCGAATCGAACGGACATGAAAGATTCACCGCTGATAAATCAACAAAGGAAGGCATAATCGAATTTGAGGCGAGAACGGTAATGGAAATGATCTAAACTCATTATTTTCAAGACATTGGCGCTTACGAAATGTTGAGTATGTGGGTAAGTGCCTACTGTGAAGTTGCCTCGAAATTGAACGTCTTCAAAATGACCTGTTACTATATACGACAGCGACGGCATGGCAAAAAATGGCGTCGATCTTTTTCGTTTGATGTACGAGTCTCGTTGGGAAAACTACTACTCGCTTCTCTTGCTCGGCCTCTCTTCTCATTTCTTTCCTCTCTACCACCGAATTTTCCCATCCTTTAGAGCCGAAACCATAACGCGATGTTACCTCGGAGGACG